>JAZKJV010007642.1:0-80219 GCA_037367405.1 Ottelia alismoides
TGGGCCGCGTCAACGTGCCCGCCAGCGTCACGCCATCGGCTTTGCTCGCGAACGTCACCTCCTCGCTGCGATAGGGGAACGGCGGCTTCGGCGTCTGCGGACGCTTCAGCGGCGCGGGAGCGTCGATCTTCTTCAAGTCCAGCTTCAGCGGCAAGCCATTCTGGGTGAAGGTGCCGGTGAACCCCTCACCGGCCGCCGTGCCCTCATACGAAGCACGCAGCGAACCCAACTTCCAGGTCAGCTTCCCCTCGGCCACCCGGATCTCGTCGAGCTTCAAGCCGTAGGTGCCCTGGTCCACGCTGTCCATGCTGCCCTCGCCATTGGCCGCCATGTGCACGCGCAGCCGCAGCTTGCCACCGTTCGGCAATTCGAGCGCGCCCTCCCAGTGCCCCGCCTGCGCCAGCGCCAACAGTAAAGGAAGCACTAGCGCCATGTCTTGTCGTCAAACCTCGCCAGATCCACGTCATCGCCAAACACGCCCAGCGTCACAATAGCGAAGGTAAACACGTTCGTCTCCGGCTCGATGTGCCCACCGAAGGCCTTGTCCTCATCGGTCAGCGTCATGTGCGCATGCACCTTGCCGTCGATCACATAGCCGTTGATCGCCACAATGTCGGCCGGCTCCTTCGTGTCCTTCACGTAGACGTTCTTCGAAGGAAAGTCTCGATTGCTCACCGAGTGGAACTGATAGTTCCGCACGCTGCCAATGCCCGACAGCACTACGGCGTTCTTGATCTTCTGCTCCTTCACGGCCTTCTCGATCCCGGCCAGCAGATCCGCCTGGAACTTGAAGCGCAGCACCACAATGCGCTTGAACTCCGCCGAAACGGCCACCACCTCGGGCACCGCCGCCGTGTTCGGCTTCCCATCGGTCGGCGAAGAAGGCCGCGTCACTTCCGCCTTCGTCTTCTCCCCGCCGCCACCGAACGCCAGCAGGCACGCCGCCAACAAAGAAATCATGCCCCGAGCATATCGCGCTGCCGCCGGTTCACGAACGCCGCCAGCAGGAACAGCGTCACCGCCAGCGCGCCCAGCGTCGCCAGAATCATGCCCTTGTGCCCGTTGATCCACGGCAGCGCGTCGTCGCCCATCTGGCTTCCCAGCCACGCCAGCCCGAAGTAACGGATCAACCGCGCCACCAGCACGATCGCCGCAAAGCGCGCCGGGCGCACGCCCAGCGCCCCCGCGCAAAACACCGCAATCTTCATCGGCATCGGAATCACGGAGACCGCCGGGATGAAAACGGTCACCAGCCCATAGCGCAAATACCAATCCTTGAACGTCGCCCCCCGCCCGCTCGACGTGTATCTGTCCAGAAACTTCTCGCCGCCCTTGCGCGCAATGAAGAACAGGATCATCGTTCCCATCAGCGACCCCGCCACCGCCAGCGACGCATACATCACCCACAGCGCCGGCGACTTCGCCGCCAGAAACACCAACAGCGCATCCACCACGCCGGGAATCGGCACCCCGGCCGAATCGAGCAGCGTCAACAGGAACAATCCCGGCGGTCCCCAGGCCACCAGCGTGCTTGCAAATTTCTTCAATTCTTCTCCAGCATCGCGCGCAACGCAGCCTCATCGAGCACCGGCACGCCCAGTTCGCGCGCCTTCTCGAGTTTCGACCCCGCCTCTTCTCCCGCCACGACGTAATTCGTTTTCTTCGACACCGAGCCGGTCACCTTACCGCCGGCTTCTTCAATCAGCTTCTTCGCTTCCTCGCGCGACAGCACCGGCAGCGTGCCCGTCAGCACGAACGTCAGCCCGGCCAGCGCCGTCGAGAGCGGCGCCTTCACTTCATGCGTGAACTGCAGGCCCGCCGCGCGCAGGCGCTCCACCAGCTCTTTGTTCTGCTCCACCGCGAAGAACGATTGAATCGAATGCGCCACCTTCGGGCCCACTTCATTCGCCCGCTGCAGCGTCTCGAGATCCGCGGTCGCAATCATGTCGAGCGAGCCGAACGTATCGGCCAGTATCTGCCCCGTCCGCTCGCCGACGAACGGTAATGCCGAGCCCATTCAGCACCCGCGGCAACGGCTGCTTGCGCGACCGCTCGACATTATCCAGAATCCGCTGCGCGCTCTTCTCGCCCATGCGCTCGAGGCCCAACAATTGCTCTTTGCTCAATGCATAAACATCCGCGACGCTCTTCACCAAACCGCGCTCCACCAGTTGATCCGCCAGCACGTCGCCCAGCCCATCGATATCCATCACGCCGCGCGCCGAAAAGTGCAACAGCGATTCCTTCAAGCGCGCCGGACAATTCGTATTGATGCAGCGCGACGCCGCCTCGCCTTCCTCGCGCACCACCGGACCACCGCACACCGGGCACTCCTTCGGCATCACGAAAGGCCGCCGCGTGTCGCCCTGCTTCTCGACATGCGTCACCTTCGGGATCACATCGCCCGACCGCTCCACCACCACCGTGTCCCCGATCTCGACTCCGAGCCGCGCGATCTCGTCTTCGTTGTGCAGCGTCGCGCGCGACACCGTCACGCCGCCCACGGTCACCGGCCGCAAGTGCGCCACCGGCGTCAGCGCACCCGTGCGCCCCACCTGCACCTCGATATTCTCGAGCACCGTCGACGCCGCGCGCGCCGTGTACTTGATCGCAATCGCCCAGCGCGGCGCCTTCGCCGTCCAGCCCAGCCTTCTCTGCTGCTCGATCGAGTCCACCTTCGCCACCACGCCATCGATCTCATACGGCAGGCTCTCGCGTTCGCCTTCCCAGCGCTGGAAGAAGCCAAAGAGCTCCTCCACATCGGCACACAAAGAACGCTTCGGGTTCACCTTGAACCCGAGCTTCACCAAATGCTCGAGCGACTGCCAGTGGCTTGCGTCGTAGGGCTCGCCATTCACCAGCAGAAAGTACGCGTAGTATTCCAGCGCGCGCGACGCCGTCACGCTCGTGTCCAGCACGCGCAACGACCCCGCCGCCGAATTGCGCGGATTCGCATACAGCGCCAAGCCCTGCGCCTCGCGCTCGGCATTCAACCGCTCGAACGCCCGCCGCGGCATCACCACCTCGCCGCGCACCTCGAACGACTTCAAGCCATGGACGCTCAACGGCAGAGTGCGGATCGTGCGCGCGTTCTCCGTCACGTCCTCGCCCTCCAGCCCATCGCCGCGCGTGATCGCCTGCGCCAGGCGACCCTCTTCATAGCGCACGGCCATCGAGAGCCCGTCCAGCTTCAGCTCCGCCGCATAGGCAAACGTCTCGCCGGGCAGCAGGTCGCGCACGCGACGATCCCAATCTCGCAGTTCGCCTTCATCCAGCGCATTGTCCAGCGAGAGCATCGCCGTCGAATGCCGCACCTTCACGAAGCCTTCGCGCGGCTTGCCACCCACGCGCTGCGTCGGTGAATCCGGCGTCACCAAAGCAGGATGCGCGCTTTCGAGCTCCTGCAAACGGCGCATCAAGCCGTCGTAAGCAGCGTCAGAAATCTCGGGGGTATCGAGAACGTAATAGAGGTGTTCGTGGCGGCGAAGCTCGTCGCGCAGGCGCTCGATCTCCCGCTCCGCCGTAACCGCACTGGACATTTGTTGCTAGTCTCTTATTTTACCGGTCTGATCCTGACTTCCGCACTCATCTACAATCCCGTCGCCGGCACTTTGCGCCGGGACCCCCGCCAAACTCCAGCGCACGCTTGCCGCTCTGCGTGCGAACGGCCTCGCTGTCACCGAAGTGCCCACCACCGGCCCCAACACCGCCGGCGCGCTCGCCAGCCAGCGCACCGAGGACCTCGTCATTGGCCTCGGCGGCGACGGCACCCTGCATGAAATCGCCGCCGGGCTCGTCAACACGCCGAAGCCCTTTCTCCCGCTACCCGGAGGCACCGCCAATGTCATCTGCGTCGAAACCGGCATCGGCCGCGACCCCGTGAAAGCCGCCCACGCCTGGCAGAGCTACAAGCATCGGCGCATCGCCGTCGGCCGCCTCGAAAACGACCACGCGACGAAGTACTTCCTCGCCATGTGCGGCGCCGGGCTCGACGCCCACATCGTGGAGCATCTCAACCCCGCCCTCAAGAAGAAATTCGGCAAGCTGGCTTACTGGCTCGCCGGCTTCCAATCCATCATGCGTTGGCTGCCGGAGTTCGAAGTCCGCGTCGACGGCCATCGCCACATCGCGAGCTTTGCCCTCGTTACCCGCGTGCGCAACTACGGCGGCGATCTCGAAATCGCCCGCTCGGTTCGCCTTTCCGATCCCGATTTCGAAGTCGTCCTCTTCCGCGGCCGCGCCGCCGTGCGCTATGCGCTCTATCTGGCCGGCACGCTCACCAACACCTTGAAGCTCGTGCCCGGCGCCACCGTCCTCCGCGCGCGCAGCGTGGAGATCGCCGATTCGCACCACGCGCCGATCTTTGCCCAGCTCGATGGCGAAGCCGCCGGCCGTGTGCCGGTGAAACTCGGCATCGAGGACGACGCCCTCACCATCCTGCTTCCCGAGTCCTACGGCCACCGATGGACAACCTGACCCACACCTTGACCGGCATTGTGCTCGCGCGCGCCGGCTTCCAGCGCAGCGTGCCCCAGGCCGCTTGGCTCATGGCCATCGCCTCCAACGTGCCGGACCTCGACATTGCGGCTGGCTTGCTCGGCGCCGGGCCCTATCTCGAATACCACCGCGGCATCACGCACGCGCTCGTCTTTGCGCCGGTGTGGGGCGCGCTCGCCGTCGGACTCACGCGCCTCGGCCTGCGCCAGCCACTGCCCTTCATCAAGTCCTGGCTGCTCGCGATCCTCGCCATCGCCGTCCACATCATGATGGACGCCTTCACCGGCTACGGCACCAAGCCCTTCTGGCCCTTCCTCAATGAATGGACCCAGTGGCCCATCATGTACGTCAGCGACGCCGTGCTCGTCACCGTCCTGCTGCTGGCCATCGCCGCCCCCGCGCTCTCGCGGCTCGTCTCGAGCGAGATCGGCGCGCAGCGGACCACCGGCCAGGGTTGGGCGATCTTTGCGCTCGTCTTTTTCCTCGCCTGGGTCGGCTTCCGCTCCACCATGCGCAGCCGCGCGGAGCAGCAATTGACCTCGCATGTCTACCAAGGCCGCGTCCCCAAGCGCGTCCAGGTACTCGCCACCGCGTTCAATCCCTTCCGCTGGCGCGGCCTCGTCGAATGCGAAGGCTTCATCGCCGAGCATCAACTCAACCCCCTCGCCCAGTTCGACCCCGAGCAAGGCGAGATCCATCTCCAGCCGCGCAATCAGGAAGCCATCCAGCGAGCCAAGCAATCCAAAAGCGTCGAAGCGTTCTTGCGCTTTTCCCAATGGCAGCTCTGGCGCGTCATACCCGTCGACGAGCCAGAAGGCGGTACCCGCGTCGAAGTGCGCGACCCGCGTTTCGACGCCGACTTCAGCGCCCTCGCCGTCCTTGACAAGAACGGCCGCGTCGTGCGCGAAGAGCTCCACGCCGCCGGTTTGCGCGACAATTCCGAAAAGAGGTAAGCCCGTGCCCAACCTGTATCCCATGCTGATCGGCGGCGAGCCCGTCTCGAGCGACCAGACCATTCCCGTCCGCCTGCCCTTCGATTCCACCGAGTTCGGCGTCATCTATCACGCCACCCCCGCGCAGGTGGAAAGCGCGATCCAGGCCGCCGTGGCCGCCGCGCCGCTCATGCGGGAAATGACGCGCGACGAGCGCAGCAACATCCTGCGCAAGGCGCACGCCAAGATGCTCGAGCGCCGCGAAGAGCTCGCCATGGACATCTGCTCGGAAACCGGCAAGCCCATCAAGGAAGCGCGCATCGAAGTGGACCGCGCCGCCTCCACCGTGCTGTTCTCGAGCGAAGAGGCGCACCGGCTCGCCGGCGAAGTCATCCCGCTCGACGCGTCGCCCGCCGGCAAGGGCCGCTGGGCCATGACGGTGCGCGAGCCGCTCGGCGTCATCGCCGCCATCACGCCGTTCAACGTGCCGCTGAATCTGGCCATGCACAAGATCGGTCCGGCGCTCGCCGGCGGCAACACGGTGGTCCACAAGCCCGCCAGCGCCACGCCGGTCTCCGCCATCAAGATGGCGTGGATCTTTCAGGAATGCGGACTGCCGAATGGCGCGCTCAACGTCGTCACCGGCCCCGGCGGCGCCATTGGCGAGCAGTTGATCTTCCACAAAGACGTCGCCATGATCACCTTTACCGGCAGCGTCGAAAACGGCACGCGGATCCGAAATCTCGCGGGCCTCAAGCGCGTCACTCTCGAGCTCGGCGGCAATTCCGCCGTGATCATCGAAAGCGACGCCGATCTCGACGCCGCCCTGCCTCGCTGCGTCGGCGGCGCCTTCGCCCACTCCGGGCAGCTCTGCATTTCCGTCCAGCGCATCTACGTGCACGAAAGCTTGAAGAGCGAGTTCATCGAGCGCTTCACCGCCGGCACGAAGAAGCTCGTCATCGGCCATCCCTACGAGGATTCCACCGACATCAGCTCGCTCATCAATTCTGGCGAAGCCGAGCGCGTCGTCGGCTGGATCGGCGATGCCGTGTCGAAGGGTTCTCGCCTCATCCAGGGCGGCGGCCGCAACAACGCGACGGTGCAGCCGGCCATCGTCGCCGACGTACCGGAGAACGCCCCGCTCTCCTGTCAGGAAGCCTTCGGACCGGTGGTCGCCATCAACGGCTACGAGTCGCTCGACGACGCCATCCATCGCGTCAACAACTCCGCCTATGGCCTCCAAGCCGGCATCTACACGCGCGATCTCGAAAAGGCCTTTCGCGCCGCGCGACAGGTCCACGTGGGCGGCTTCATGATCAACGAAGTGCCGCAGTACCGCGTCGACCACATGCCCTACGGCGGCGTGAAAAACAGCGGCACTGGACGCGAGGGTCCGAAATACGCCATCGAAGAGATGACGGAAGCGAAGCTGATTACCTGGAAGGCATAGCGGACGTGCGCAGCGGCGGCGGTCCCGACGTCTGCGTGCGCACCGTTGCCGGCTGCGCGGCCACCAATGCGTCCGCCAACTCCGTCACCGGCTTCAGCGAGGCGACATCATGCACCCGCACCATGTGCGCGCCGGAGATCACGCAGGCCGCGGTCGCCGCCGCCTGCACGCTCGGCAATTCCTCTTCGCCCGCTTTCTGCAGCCAAGGCTGACCCGTCGGTCCCGCGATCAGCGGCAGCTCGAGCGACATGAAGTGCGGCAACAGCGCGATCATCTGCTGATGATGATCCCGCCGCTTCCCAAACCGAAGCTGATGTCGACAGCCACGCGCTTACGGTCGACATTCGCGCGATTGGCGCGATGCGCGGCTGCGCCCAGGCCCGTCACCGTCTGGTCCACCACATCCACCACGCCGGGCGGCGCGTTCCAATTCTCGGGCGTCCCACGCAGATGATTGAGAATCAGCGCAGCGTCAAAGCGCACCGTCACCTTCGCGAGCTCAGGATCCCAGGCCAGCCCGCTGATGTCGCGAATGGCATCGGCGCCGTTGTCCAGCACCTTCTCCGCCACCGCGGATTTCCACGTCTCCACAATCAGCGGCGCTTCCACCTGCTTCTTCAGCTTCTTCACCACGCCCGCCAGCCGGCGGATCTCCTCGGCCTCGGTCAGCTTGCCCGGCCGCGGCGTCTGCGCGATCAGCTCGATCAGGTCCGCGCCCTGCTCCTGCAATTCCAAGGCGCGCGCCAGCGCGTTGTCCGGCTCGGCGAAACGGCCCGCCTCCGGGCTCGTATCGATCACGCCAATAACGAGGGTCTTCTCCCCCAGAGTGAAGGTTTGCGACCGTAGCCGCCAATCGTATCTTTTGCGCTTGATCATTCGTACCGCAGGCAGACGATGGGGTCCAGGTTCGCGGCGCGGTTCGCGGGGTAATAGCCAAAGAAAAGTCCCACGCCAACGGACATGGCCACGCCCAGCGCGACCCATTCCAAGGATAGCGTGGCGGGCACCGAGGGCACCATCGTTCTCACCGCAAAAGCGATCCCCGCGCCCAGCGCGATGCCAATAATCCCCCCGCTCACCGTCAGCAGAATCGCCTCGAGCAGGAACTGCACGCGGATATCCGCCCGCCGCGCGCCAATCGCCTTGCGGATGCCGATCTCCGCCGTCCGTTCCGTTACCGAAATCAGCATGATGTTCATCACGCCGATGCCGCCCACGACCAGGCCCACCGAACTGATCAACGCCGTCAGCACCGTCAGCGCGCCAGTCAACTGATTCCACAGCGACGTCAAGAAGTCCGACGACAGCAGTTCGTAATCCGGCTCCGCGTTGAATTGCAGCTTGCGAATGCGCCGCATGCCATCGGCCAATTGATCCAGCCCTTGCTGCAGCGGCACGCCGCGCTTCACCACCACCGCCATGATCAGCTCTTTCTGATTCGGATACTCCTTCTTGAAGGTCGACACCGGGATGATGGCGAATTGATCCACCCCCGGGCCGCCAAAGAAGCCCTGATCCTGCCCAAACACGCCGATCACTTCATACAGCTTCCCGTTGATCCGCACGATCTTGCCCACCGGATCGGTCGACGGAAACAACGACGACGCGATCGCGTCGCCCAGCACCACCACGCTCCGCGTCTTGTCCACGTCGTTCTGGTTGACATACCTCCCCTGGACGACATCGAACAGCGGTAGCGCGTCCACGTACGACGGCTCCGTGCCGCGAATGATCACGCGCTCCACCGTCTCCGCCCCGTAGCGGATCTCGTTCGTGTCGCCAAAGAACGCCGCGCGCGTGCCGAAGATTGTCGCCACCTCGAGATCCGGACACATCGTGCGCAGCCGCTCCGCGTAGTCATACTCAAACTGCTTCCGGCGCCGGATCTTCTCCGGCACCCGGCCGAAATTCTGCGGCCCCAATTGGATCCGGCTCACGAAAAACGTGCGCGACCCGATCCTCTCCACCCGCTCCTGCACATAGCGATTCAAGCCTTGAATGATCGCCGCCACCGCGATCACGCTGGTCACGCCGATCACGACACCGAGCAGCGTCAGCAGCGAACGCGCCTTGCGCGAGCGCAACGTCGTCACCGCCACCGTGATGTTCTCGCGCAGCCGTTGCCCCGTCATTCCGCGCGCAGCGCCTCCACCGGATCCAGCTTCGACGCCCGGATCGCCGGATAGATCCCGAAGAACAACCCGATTGCCGAGCTCAGCCCGATCCCCAGCATCGCCACCCACGTCTCCACCTGCACCGGGAACGACGCGGCGATGCGCACCAGTTCCGCCGCGCCAAAGCCCGCCGCCACGCCGATCACGCCGCCAATCAGGCACTGCGTGATGCTCTCCGCCAGGAACTGCCGCCGGATGTCCTGCTGCGAAGCGCCCAGCGCCCGCCGCACGCCGATCTCCTTCGTCCGCTCCGTCACGCTCACCAGCATCACGTTCATGATCACGATGCCGCCCACCAGGCTCGAAATCAGGCTCACCATGATGAACACCGCGAAAAACGCCCCGCTGATCGAGCGCCACAGCTCGATATAGCTTTCGCGCGTGCCGATGAAGAAGTCGTCCTCGGCGCCCGGCTTCACATGCCGCACGCCGCGCAGCAGTTGGCGCACCTCATCCTGAGCATCGTCGAAATGCCGCTCCGCCAACACATTCAGCGTCAGCGTCGCGCGAGCGCCGCGGGTCCGCAGGAACGTCTGAATCGGGATCACTGCGAACGTATCGGAATCCTGCCCCAGCACGCTGCCGATCTTCTCGAACGTGCCGATCACCGTGTATTCCTGGTTGCCCATCCGCACCGTCTGCCCCAGCGGATCGCCGCCGCCGAAGAACTGCTCGCGCAGCCCGGCGCCAATCAAACACACCGGCGACGCGTGGTCGTCCTCGCTCGCCGTAAAGAACCGCCCCAGCTCGATCGTCCGCGTATCGATCATCGCCATCGTCGCCGTCTGCCCGGAAAGCGACACGTCCTGAATCTCGGTCTCCCCATGGCGCACGCGCGTCTGCGTGCCCACGGTGGCGCCCGTCAGGTCGCAGTTGCGGCAGGCGCGCGCCACGGCTTCGTATTGCGCATACTCGAGCCGCTTGTACTTGGCTGACTTGATGAAGAGATCGAAGTCCGTCGAGGCGAACGGCGTCTTGGCCACTTGAAAAACGTTGGTGCCCAGGTTCGCGATCTTCTCGCTTACGTAGCGATTGGCGCCCTGAATCAGCGTCATCACCGTGATGATCGTGGCCACGCCCATCACCAGCCCCAACATCGTCAGCGCGGCGCGCATCTTGTACGCGCGCAGCGCTGCCATTGATTGGGCGACATTATCCGCCAGGTGGAGCACGCTCCCTCCAGGCTAGCGGATTGTCAAGCTCGTGCCGTGTTCAAGGCCGCCAACACCCGCTCCTTGCGGAACGGCATCCGGCGCAGACGAACGCCGGTGGCGTCGAAAATCGCGTTCGCGATCGCCGCGCCCAGCGGCTTGCAAACCGCCTCACCGGCGCCATAATGAGGCAGATCGGGACGCTGCGGATTCGGATCGCCATTCACCAGCACGATGTCGATCTTTTCCGGCGTATCCAGGTGCGTCAGCGTCGGATGGTTCACCCAATCGCGATCCAGCACCTTCTCCGTGTCGAACTTCGCTTCTTCATGCAACGCGCGGCTCAGCGCATGCAACGTGCCGCCCAGAATGGCGCCCTTCACCCCGTCCGGATTGATCACCAACCCGCAATCGTGCGCCACCACGATCCGCTTCACATAAACGCGCCCCGTCGCCCGATCCACCTCGACGTCCACCGCCTGCGCCACCATCGATTGGCTGCGGAAGCTGTAAGCAAAGCCCCGCCCCGTGCGGCCGTTGCGCGCCGGATAAGCCCGCGCCTTCCAGCCATAAGCCTCGGCACAAGCCTTCACCACCGCAATCGACCGTGCGCGCCGGAACCCGGCGTCATCCGCCGTCGTGCCCGTCAGCAGCCGCAAGCGAAACTCCACCGGATCCACGCCCGCCGCCACCGCCAGCTCATCAATGAACGACTCCGCGGCAAACGTCACCTGCGGCCCATTCGGATCCCGCAAATTCCCCGTGCGCAACGGCGATTCATACACCAGCGGCAGGCTGACGACCTTGCTCCCCATGCGACGGTTCGGAATGAAGTACATGTCATCCGGCACCGCGCCGTTGCCCGCGTTCGGCGGATTCTTGTGCACGCCCATCAGTTGCGCGATCAGCACCGTCTCCGGTTCGTTGTAGCCCACGTGGTGATAGTCACAGCAGCGAGCGTCGAAATCATAGGCCACCAATTTGCCCTGCGCATCCAGACCGCCGCGCAACGAACACGTAAACGCCGGACCCTTCGTATCCCACGCCTGCTCTTCTTCGCGCATCCACTGCACGCGCACCGGCCGCCCCAATTGCTGCGCCAGCCAGGCCGCTTCGAAACCGGCATCATCCGCCGCCGTGCGGCCGTAGCCCTGCGGCCCGTCCATCCACACCACGCGGACTTTCTCCTTCGGCATGCCCAGGAACTTCGCCACGCCCAGCCGCATGCCGTAGCTCTTCATGTCGTTCGTGTAGATCGTCATGAGCCCGTTCGATGGATCCGCCAACGCATGCGCCGGAGCAAACGAAGTGTGCCCCTGGAACGGAATCTCATACTCCGCGCTCACGACCTTCGCCGCCGACGCCAACGCGCCCGCCGCATCGCCCACCGGCCGCGCCCCGCGCTCCGAAATCGATGTCGGCTTCGCCTGCCTCATGTAGGTGAACAAATCCTCCGACGCCGGGAACGCCGCCGTCACCGGCTTGCGCCATTCCACCTTCAGTTTCCGCGCCGCCGCAATCGCCTGCTCCTCGCGTTCGCACACCACCGCCACGTAGTTACCCTTGCTCAACACCCGCACAAAACCGGGCAGGCTCTTCACTGAGCTTTCATCGATCGAGACGAGCTGCGCCCCCGCCACCGGCGGCTTCACATTGCGCGCATGCACCATGCCGGGCAGCTTCACATCGACGGCCCACTTCAACGACCCATCCACCTTCGGCGGAATGTCATATCGCGGCTTCGATTGGCCGACCAGCTTCAGTTCCTGCACCGGCTTCAACTTCGCCTGACCCGTCACGGCATTCACATCCGCGCCCGTCAACGCGACATTGAACTTGCGACCACCGACGAGCTCCCCGTAGGTCACCGTCTGCGCGGGATTCGCCTTCACCGACACGACGCCATTCGCCACCGACAAAGCGCCCATCGGCATCTCGAACCGCTGCGCCGCCATCAACAGCAGCGCGCGACGCGCTTCCGCCGCCACGCGGCGCATCGGCCAGGCGTCCACCTGAATGGCATCGGATCCACCGGAGCCGCCCTGATCCACCGTCACATCCGTCGATCCCATGATCAGCTTCGTCTGGTCATAGCCGATGTCGAGCTCATCGCACATCATCTGCCGGAACGCCGTACCGGTGCCCTGCCCCAGGTCCGTCTTGCCCACGTAGAAAGTGGCCGTATTGTCCTGGTGAATGGCGATCCAGGAATCGAGTTGCCGGAAATCCGGATCGGGATAGGGCCCCGCATTCTGCGCCCGCGCCCCAAAGCTCACCACCATCAACCCCGCCGCCGCCTGAAACAGCCCGCGCCGCGAAAGCTCGCGTTCCACCTCGTGCGGAATCATGCCGTCACCGCCTTCTTCTTCAGCTGTACCGCCCGGCGCACGGCCGCCTGCACTCGGTAATAGGTCATACACCGGCACAAGGCGCCGTTCATGCCTTTGCGAATCTGTTCATCGGTCGGGTTCGGCGTCTTGTCCAACAACGCCTTCGCTGTCAGAATCTGTCCGTTCTGGCAAAAGCCGCATTGCGGCACCTGCTCATCGATCCAGGCCTGCTGCACCGGGTCGAGCGCACCGCCCTTCGCCAACCCCTCGAGCGTCGTGATCTCGCCCTTCACGCTCCCCGCCGGCAACACGCAGGATCGCACCGCCGCGCCGTTGATCAACACCGTACACGCGCCGCATTGCCCCATGCCACAGCCGAACCGCGGCCCATGCAAATCCAGATCATTCCTCAGCAAGTAGAGCAACGGCGTACCAGGATCAGCCTCCACGGCGTGGGTCGCGCCGTTCACTTTCAATGAGATCTTCGCCATCGTGCTGCGATTCTAACAGTCAGCGCCCCGCACGGCGCAGCAGCCCGGCCAGGGTCGCCCGTTGCCGCGCATAAGCCGCCTCATCCCGCAGATTGCGAAACTCATTCGGGTCCGACGCGTGGTCATACAGCTCCACGCCACCGCGCCCCTCGTCCCACTCCACATACCGAAACCGCTCCGTCCGCACCGCGCGCCCCATCTTCTGCCCGCGCTGCACCACCGTGTAAGCCGCGCGCTCCCAGCGCAACGAAGGATTCCGCAACACCGGCCACAGCGACCGCCCCATCAACCCCACCGGCGCCTTCCGCCCCGTCCACTCCGTCAACGTCGGAAACAAGTCCACCAACTCCGTGATCGCCTCCGCCGCCGCGCCTCGATCGACGACGCCCGGCCCGGCGACAATCATCGGCACGCGCGTCGTCCGCTCCCACAGGGCGACTTTGTTCCACCAGTCATGCTCGCCCAGGTGCAAGCCATGGTCGCTGAAAAATACCACCAGCGTGTTCTCGGCCAACCCGTTCGCGTCCAGCGCCGCCATCACGCGGCCCACCTGCGCGTCCATGAACGAAATGCACGCCCAGTACGCGCGCCGGAACTCCATGCCCTCTTCGCGCCCCAGGCGCAACCCGCTCGGATACGCCATCGGCGGTATGTCGGCGGCGTCATCGGCCGGACCCACCGCCGGTGGAATCGCCGCCAGCGGATAGAGGTCGAAGTACCTCTTCGGCGCGACATACTTGTCGTGCGGCTTGCGAAATCCACAAGCGAGGAAAAACGGCTTGGTCCGCTTCTCCGCCAACAGCCGCTCCACCTCCGCCGCCGTCTGCCCGTCGGGATGCTCATCGTCGGGCGCTTCCGACGCCCGCCACTCGAAGTAAGCAAACTTCCCGCCAGTCAGGTTCCTCCCCTCACCGCGATTCACACCGGCACTCCCGCGAGGACTCGACCGGTGATCCCAATCCGCCTCGCCATCCATGCCGTCGTGATAAATCTTGCCCACCGCGGCGGTGAAGTAGTCCTGCTGCCGCAGCCAAGCCGCTAGAAATGGAGAAGCCGGATTCTTCTCGTGCGGATTCTCCGTGTTGCCGAACGTGCGCGTCTGCTCCGGATACCGCCCCGTCAGCAGCGACGTCCGCGACGCGTTGCACACCGGATACTGGCAATACGCCCGCGTGAAGCGCACCCCGCGCCGCGCCAACGCATCGATGTGCGGCGTCTGCACCAGCGGATGCCCGTAGCACCCCAGATCGGTATTCAGATCATCCACCGCGATCAGCAGAATGTTCCGCCGTCCCTGTGCCAGGGAGGCCAGCAGTTGGCGCCGAGTCAAACCCATGCGCTGTATCTTGTCACGCTTTGGCGCCGCGGCCGCGCCCACCGCACGGTTCGCCAAAGCCGTCATCACTGAGTTCAACGGCGTAAATCGGTTTCCGGATCCGCCTCGAACCGGATCGTCACATCCGACGAAAAGCGCCGATACTCCGTATACGCCTGCACGGTCTCGATCGCCCCCTTCGGCGTCGGAATCCGGATGAACGCCCGCGCCGCCACGAACACGTTGTCCACCTTCATCAGCTTCGTCTCGATCACCGTGCCCCGCTCGAGCCCGCGAAAGCGCCGCTCGACAGTCAAGCGGCTCTGCACGTCCATGCCCGATTCCTGATCGATCCACAACTCGAGCGGCCCCGTGAGCGCCAAATCATCCAGCCCCGAAGGAAACGGCGCACCCGGTTTCAACCGCGTCCGCATCCGCCACACCGCGCGACCGTCCAGCGTCTCCGCGCCCACCAACGTCAGCTCATGGTGTTCCAGCACCTGCTCGTAACGCATCCCCCAGCGCTTGTCCGGCGGCTGCAATCGCTGCTTCTTCACGGGAATCGGTTTGCCATCGTTCCAGGTGCGCTTGAAGCGAATGCGGCCCTCGAGAATCATGGCTTCGTACACATGCCACGACACCTTCTTGCGCTTCGTCCCCTCCACCCGGAACGTCTGGATATCCTCGCGGCCAAAGTAGCGCGCCCGCTCTGCCGCCTGCGCCTTCGTGGCCGCCATCGTCCGCTCCACGAGCGCCCGCGGCTCGGGCGCTTGCACCAGCATCAACACCAACGGAAGGATCACTGTCTCGATGGTAACTAACGCTGGCAACGCGGACAGTAGTGCGTCCCGCGCTGCCCCACCACGATGCGCACGATCGCCGCGCCACACTTCGCGCAAGGCTCCCCCGCGCGGCCATACACCTGGTGCCTCTCCTGAAAGCTCCCCGCGCGACCCGCCCCATCCACGTAATCGCTAATTGACGACCCCGCCCGCCGCAATCGCCTCGCTCAGAATCGCCACCACCGCAGCGTGCAGCCGTTCGAGCCGCGCCCGGCCGATCCGCGCGATCGCCGCCGTCGGCCGGATGCCCGCCGCGTACAGCGCCTCATCGGCATAAATGTTCCCCAGGCTCCGCAGCACTTTTTGATTCAACAGCACCGGCTTGATCCGCCCGCGCCGCCGCCCCACGTGCTCGGCGAATTCGCGCGCGCTCATCTCCAACGGCTCCGGTCCCTGCTCGGGCAGCGCCGTCGACCAACGGATCCGGCCAAACCGCCGCACATCGTCGAACAGCAACACGCCTTCGTCCAGCACGAATTCGGCGCGCGTATAGGGCGTCCGCTCGCCGTCGAACAGCAGCTTGCCTGTCATGCGCAGGTGGATCTGCAGCATGCCTTCGTCGAAATGAATCAGGATGTACTTGCCATGCCGCGCCACGCCGCGAATCGTCCGCCCCACCACCGGCACCTCGGCGCCGCTCACCGCGACAATCGTCCGGCCCCGCAACAGCGGCTCCAGCGACCGCACGACATTCTCGACTTCAGGTCCTTCCGGCAAGGCGACTCTACTTCGCGAACTTCTGCACGCGCCAGTTCTTGATCTCGGCCACGTAGATCGAGCCTTCGCTGTCCACGGCGATGTAGTGCGGATAATCGAACGTGCCCGGCGCTTTGCCGAAACCGCCGCCCAGCACGCCGGTCACCTGCCCCTCCATGTTCAGCCGCAGCACGCGATTGTTCTTGCCATCGCACATGTAGATGGCGTCTTCTTTCTCCGCGTAAGCCAGTCCCCACGGCTCGCCAAAGCCGGACCACGTCGCGATGTGCTTGCCCTCTGGCGTGAACACCTGCACGCGCGCATTGTTGCGATCGCCGACATACAGCCGGTTCCGCTTGTTATCGACGGCCACGTCGTGCACCAGGTTGAACTCGCCATCGCCCTTGCCGAACTTGCCCCAATGCCGAATGTACTTCCCGTCTTTCGTGTACTCGATCACCCGCGAGTTGCCATAGCCATCGGCAATCAGCACATTCCCGTCGCGCTTGAAGTTGATCCCGGCCGGCTTGTTGAACGCGTACTCGGAATCGTTGTCGCCATTCGTGCGCCCCGAATTCGCAATCACCACCTTCAAGCGGCCCTCCGGCGAAAACTTCATCGCCGAATGCCCGCCCACGTCCACCAGCCAAACGAAGCCCTCGGGATCCACGCCGATGCCATGCGCGGAGACCAACGGCGTGTCTTCCCAAGCCTTCAGCATCTTGCCGCGCTTGTCGAACTGAATCACCGGATGCTTGCCCCGGTTGAACACCCACACGTTGTCCTGCTTGTCCACGGCCACTCCTGGCACCTCGCCGAAGTTCCAGCCGTTGGGCAATTGTGCCCAATCCGTCACCGGCTTGTGCGGCAACTTCGGCACCTTGTCCCAGTCCACGGAGAGCAATGAAACGGCAGCCAGTAGCAGAACCATGGCCACGATTATGACGCATTGTGAACTTCGCGAAATAGGGGATTGACAAGCCTTCGGAACGGGCGCATACTGCGGGCAGGTAGGGTAACTCGAAAGGGTTCACCGCCGAAAGGAGGTCCGAAATAGAACCGGACTACCCTGAGGGGCGCGCCCGAAGTTCTCGCCGGATGATATCGGATCAACATATCCGATTCTAGTGATTGGAAGCCCGCCGGATCGTGCTTGCCAGGAGTGCTTGCCGCTCCCTTTGTGCAAAGCCAGGCGGATCGCAAAACGCCATTTTGATGGCCGGTCTTCCCGTCCGCTGTACCATCATCCGCGAGGTCTTCGGCGCGCCCCTCGTATTTAGGCCGGAGGGTATACACTTTCTCCAGGGGCGCCAAACGTGAACCTCATCCTCCTGACCCTCCTCGCCGCCGATTCCTTCTCCTCCACCCAAACCATCCTCAAGAAGAACTGCGCCGCCTGCCACTCCGGCGCCAAGCCCTCCGGCGGCTTCTCTCTCGCCAAGGTCGCCCACGAAAAATCGCTCGACGACGAAACGCGCGCCTGGGTCCGCATTCTCGCCCGCGTGCGCGACGGCGAAATGCCCCCGCGCCAGGCCCCCGCGCTCCCCATGGCCGAGCGCGACCGCCTCGTCAACTGGATCGACCAGGCGCTCCACCAGGCCGCCTGCGCCGATGGCACCTCGCCCGGCCCCGCTCCTCTGCGCCGTCTGAACCGCGCCGAATACGGCTCCACCCTCCGCGATCTCCTCAACATCCACGTCAACGCCGGCCACGCCCTGCCCCTCGAAGGCGCTGGAGGCGAGGGCTTCGACAACGCCGCCGAGACGCTTTTCCTCTCGCCCATCCACGCCGAGAAGTACATGGACGCCGCGCGCCAGGCGCTCGAATACGCCTTCAAGGATCCCAAGTCCCGCAGCCGCTTCCTCACCGCCCAGCCCAACAACGACACCACGCCCGAGCAGGCCGCCCGCAAGGTCCTCACCGATTTCCTCCCGCGCGCCTTCCGCCGCCCCACCCGCCCCGGCGAGCTCGAGCGCTACCTCGCCCTCTTCGCCGACGCCCGCCTCCGCAAGGAAAACTTCGACCGCTCGCTCGCCTACGCGCTCCAAGCCGTGCTCATGTCGCCACACTTCCTCTTCCGCCTCGAGGAGCCCAACGCGACGCCCGCGCCCCGCCCCGTCGATGGCCACGCGCTCGCCGCGCGCCTGTCTTATTTCCTCTGGGGCTCCATGCCCGACGACGCTCTCTTCAAACTCGCCGCCACCGGCGACCTCAACAATCCCGCCACGCTCGAAAAAGAAATCGCGCGCATGCTCAAGGACGCCAAGTCGCTCGAATCGTCCGAGCGCTTCGTCGAACAATGGCTCGGCACCCGCGAGCTCGGCCGCGACATCAAGCCTGACGCCAAGCTCTTTCCCGCCTGGTACGACGAAGAGATTCAATCCGGTCTCAAGTACGAGCCCGTCATCTTCTTTCAAGAGGTTCTCGCCAACAACCTCAGCCTGCTCGATTTCATCGACTCCAATTGGACCATCCTCACCAACAAGACGCAGCGCCACTACAACATCACCTTGCCCACCGGCGTCGAGCGCCTTCGCCAGCAGCCGCGCAAAGTCGAGCTCCCGCCGGACACCCACCGCGGCGGCCTCCTCGGCATGGGCGCCATTCTCGCGGTGTCCTCGCTCTCGAATCGCACCAGCCCCGTCCATCGCGGCAAATGGATCCTCGACGCCATGCTCGGCACGCCCGCGCCGCCTCCGCCGCCCAACGTCCCTCCGCTCGGCGAAGCGCACGACGGCGCGCCCAAGACCCTCCGCCAACGCCTCGAACTCCACCGCGCCAATCCCACCTGCGCGGCGTGCCATGCCAAAATGGACCCCCTCGGCTTCGCCCTCGAAAACTACGATGTGCTCGGCCACTGGCGGACCGACGACAACGGCCAGCCGCTCGACACCAAAGCCGAGCTCCCCGACGGCACCAAGTTCGAAGGGCCCGACGGCCTGAAGAAAGTCCTCCGCGAGCGCAAGCGCGACTTTCTCCGCAACCTCACCGCCAAGCTCCTCGGCTACGCGCTCGGCCGTGGCCTCACGCTCGAAGAAGGCTGCACCGTCGACCGCATCGTCGCCCAGCTCGAGAAGGATGGCTACAAAGCCCAAACTCTCGTCCGCGAAATCGTCTTGAGCGTGCCGTTCCGGTACCAGGCTGGCACGAATCCAAAAACTCCCGTTCCCGGCACCACCCCAACGGGATTATGATCAGGAGGAGTATGCAGCGCCGCCTCACTCGCCGAAGCGTTCTGAAGGGCGCCGGTGTCGCCCTCGGTCTCCCCTGGCTCGAAGCCGCCACCGATCCCAAGCTGAAAGCGCCCGTCCGCCTCGCCGCGCTCTACATGCCCAACGGCACGCGCGAAGACCTTTGGACGCCCGCCAAAACCGGTCGCGATTTCGAACTCTCGCCCATGCTCGCGCCACTGAAGGGTCTCGAGAGCGAGCTCCTCGTCCTCACCAATCTTTGGAACGCCAATAGCAAAGGCGGCGACGGCCACTACGTCAAGGTCTCCGGCTGGCTCACCTCCACCACCATCACCAAGACCCTCGGCGTCGACGTCAGTTGCAACGGCATCTCCGTCGATCAGCTCGCCGCGCAGAAAGCCGGCCGCGTCACGCCCATTGGCTCCCTCGAGCTCGGCGTCGCCCCCGTCACCACCGGCGTCGATAAGAACGTCGGCTACACCCGCGTCTACGGTTCGCACATCGCCTGGGCCGGCCCCACCTCGCCGCTCGCCCGCGAAATCGATCCCTACCTCGTCTACGAGCGTCTCTTCCGCGCCACTCAACCGCCCTCCGCCAACGCCGCCAAGGCCGACACCCAGCTCCTCGACCGCGTTCTCGAAGAAGCCAACGCGCTTCGCAAGCAGCTCGGCCCCGCCGATCGCCATCGCATCGACGAATACCTCTCCGTCGTGCGCTCTCTCGAGCAGCGTCTCGAGCGCACCAATCGCCCCGA
The DNA here is from genome assembly GCA_037367405.1 of Ottelia alismoides. NCBI lineage: Eukaryota > Viridiplantae > Streptophyta > Magnoliopsida > Alismatales > Hydrocharitaceae > Ottelia > Ottelia alismoides. The sequence continues at coordinate 19,824 of JAZKJV010007642.1, forward strand.
AGGCCGCAACTGGAAGCCGCGCGCTCCCCTCGCCGATGCGAACAAGCCACCGGTCACGCCCAAGGACTTCGCCGAGCACGTCCGCCTCATGATGGACATGATCGCCGTCGCCTTCCAGACCGACACCACCCGCATCGCGACATTCCTGTTCGGCAACGAGGTCACCAACCAGAACTTCTCCTTCGTCGACGGCGTCAAGGAAGGCCACCACACGGTCTCCCACCACGAAAACAACGCCGAAAAGCTCGAGCAGTACGCCCGCATCGGCCGCTGGCACGTCGCCGAGTACGCCTATCTGCTCAACAAGCTCAAAGCGATGCCCGAAGGCGATTCCAACGTCCTCGCGAACTCCATGATCGTCTTCGGCTCCGGCTTCCGCGACGGCAACAAGCACGATCCCCACAATCTCCCCACCGTCGTCGCCGGCCGCGCCGGCGGCCGCCTCGATTCCGGCCAGCACCTCTCCTACGGCCCCGATTCCCCTCTCGCCAACCTCTGGCTCTCCCTGCTCGACGCCTACGGCACCCCCGTCGAGCGCTTCGCCGATTCCACCGGCCCGCTCTCAGGTGTTCTGAGGGGCTGACCCCTCATCAAATGCACCTCCCTGCCCTCATATGTGGGCTGGCCCCCGGGCCGTCAGAAATGTTATCCCTATGTGGTACGGAGGATAACACTCTGAAAATCAATACTTTACTCTCTCTCGCGCTCCTCTCCACCTCAGGCTACGCCGCCAGCATCAGCACGGGCGTCGCGCCCTGGCAGGTGAATGGCAATCCAGCCGTCATCGAAACCACCATCGCCACCCCCTTCTGGATCAACAACTTCGGCGACGGCCGTTGGGTCGGCTCCTCCGCCACCGACGGCGCCTTCACCTTGTCCACCGACGGAGCTCTGCCCGGCACCTACGTCTTCACTCTCGCCATCGGCGCCCTCGTTGGCTCATCCGGCGGCTTTACCCTCCAGTACGCCGCCGACAACACCATCAGTTGGGCCCTGTCCAACGGCATTTTGGCCGGCGATGTCGCCTGCAACTCCTTCGCGGATTGCTATAGTTCGGCTAACGGCGCCACCCGCAACCTCGCGGGCGCGTTCGCTGCGGACTCCGTCCTCACGGGCACCCTCTTCAACGTGAGCTCGCAGCGCACCCCGATGGGGCTGCTCGTGGTCGGCACCGCCTTCGAAACCGAGAGCAACCTCACGGCCGCCGTCCCGGAGCCTGCCACGCTGGCCCTCCTCGGCACAGCCCTCGCTGTCCTCGGCCTCCGCAAACGCCGCCGCTAAAATGAAAACCCGCCGGGAGCCCAGAGGCCACCGGCGGGTTCTTCCAAACCAGAGAAAGCTTACAGACCCTTCTTCGCCAGGAACGCGATCAAGTCCACCACGCGGTTCGAATAGCCCCACTCGTTGTCGTACCACGCCACCACCTTGCAGAGCGTGCCGTCCAGCACCTTCGTCATCCCCGCGTCCACAATCGACGAGTTCGGATTCTGCATCATGTCGCTCGACACCACCGGATCCTCCGTGTACGCCAGCACGCCCTTCAGCGGCCCCTCGGCCGCCGCCTTCAGCGCTCCGTTCACTTCCGCATCCGTCGCCGGCTTCTTCAGCACCGCCACGAAGTCCACCACCGAAACGTTCGGCGTCGGCACTCGCATCGCGTAGCCGTCCAGCTTGCCCTTCAACTCCGGCAGCACCAGGCCGATCGCCTTCGCCGCGCCCGTCGACGTCGGAATCATGTTGATCGCCGCCGCGCGCGAACGCCGCAGATCCTTGTGCGGCAGGTCCAGCACCTGCTGGTCGTTCGTGTACGAGTGGATCGTCGTCATCGACCCCTTCTCGATCCCGAACGTGTCGTTCAGCACCTTCGCCACCGGGCCCAGACAGTTCGTCGTGCACGAAGCGTTCGAGATGATGTTGTGCTTGGCCGCGTCATAAACGCCGTCATTCACGCCCAGCACGATGGTGAGGTCCTCACCCTTCGCCGGCGCCGAAATGATCACTTTCTTCACCGTGCCGCGCAGATGCTTCTTCGCCTGATCGGCGTCCGTGAAGCGTCCCGTCGATTCCACCACGATTTCGCAGCCCAGGCTCGACCAATCGATCTCGGCCGGATCCTTCGTCTCGAAGACTTTGATCTTCTTGCCGTCCACCGAAATGAAGTCGGCGCCGTGCTCCACCGGGCGGCCCAGCGGACCCAGAATCGAGTCATACTTCAACAAGTGCGCCAAGGAGAGGTTATCGGTCAAATCATTGACCGCCACGATCTCCACATCCGGATTGTTCAGAGAGGCGCGGAATACGTTGCGCCCGATGCGGCCGAAGCCATTGATGCCTACTTTGGTAGCCATAGGATGATCTCCCTTCAGGTTATCAAATCCCTGTTTCGGACGTGATAAAACTCAGTTATACGGCCCATCAGGCCGACCTCATGCACATCCTTGGATTGGTACTCGTAGGCCTCGCCGCCGGCGTGGCGTCAGGCATGTTCGGCCTGGGCGGCGGCATCATCATCGTGCCCGCCCTGCTCTGGCTTTTCAAGATGCGCGAGCTCGACGCCATCGCCACCAGCCTCGCCGCGCTCATTCCGCCCGTCGGCCTCCTGGGCGCCATGGAGCACTACCGCAATGGCCACGTCAACGTGAAATACGCCGCGGCGATCGCCGCCGGCCTCTTCGCCGGTGCCTGGTTTGGCGCAAAAATGGTCACCGGCTTGTCACCGGTGACCATTCAGCGTCTTTATGGATCTTTCTTGGTGGCCGTCGGAGCACGCATGCTCCTCTTCGGCCGCTGACTATCGGCGCAGCCGCTTCGCCACCATCGCCAACACGCCCAGCGCGCCCAGCGCCAGCGTCGACGGCTCAGGCACGCCGCCCACCAGACCACCGCCATCGATGTCCGGCGTGAAGTTCACATTGTCGAACGCATTGCCATTCGGGTCCGTGAACGCCGAAAACGCCACCCGCAGAATGCCCGTCAACCCCGACGAAAAGCGAACCTTGTCATTCGCCAGCTGCGGCGAGTTGATCGTCGCCGTCGACGTCCCGCTCGTCGTCAAGAACGTCGCCACGATCTGCGTGCCCACCGCGTCCCAGCCGAACACGTCGATGCTGAAACCCGACACCGCCACCGCGAAGTCAATCGTGAAGTTCGAACACAGCTTCCCCGTTCCCGCAAACACTTCCGTCGCGCAAATCACGTTCGGCGTCGACGCCACAGGATTGAACGGCGGATTGATGCTCAGGCTCGCCGCGTCCGAATAAACAAAAATGCTCGAGCCCGAGGCCGGCGTGAACGTCACGCCCAGGCTCGACCACTGACTCGTCACCGCCGTCCCCGCCGGCACAAGGCCGCCCCCCGGAAACGTATCGAAATTCACTACCGTCGCAAACGCAGCACTTTGAGCGAGTAAAAAACCAACCAGCTTGATCATCGTCAGCCTTTCTTTCACGGCCGGATGTCCCTCCGAGGTCCGTGACGCATGGGCTGCTTAGTACAAAAGTAACCTTCGCCTAAGTTTCCCAGCGTTTTCCCTGACTATATCACTGTTTGCGGGGGGGCGTCCAGAGGGCGAACCTTCTTTTGCGGGCATTAGGTTTACTCTTGTCAACACGCAGGTGGACCCCCTACTGATTCTTCAGCCAATTCTCCCAAGAGTGCTTCTTGGAACCCAGGTACTCGATCGTGTCGAAGAAATCTGCCTGCCCCAACATACGGGGGTCGCCTTCCTGCCGCAGCGTCTCCTCCATCCGTTCCCGCAGTTTTCGCTTTGTTTCTGCGAACTTCGGATCTCGCGCCAGATTCTTCACACAGTCCGGATCCGCCTTCATGTCGTACAGCTCTTCCATCTCCCGCTTGCCGAACGACATGCGATAGTACTCATCGAACCCGGAGATCAGAAACGTCTTCGTTGGGCTGTCATCCACATTCCGATACCCCGTCTCCGGATTCCCCGCGGGCCACCGGTCCGGATGGTAGTTGCGTACGTACAGGAACTCCGGCGTACGGATCGCCCGCGCTGGATACCCCGCATCATTCGGCCGGCCCAGATCGTGCCGCTCCTTGCCCACGAGCATCACATTCCGCGTCGCATCCACTGTCCCGCTCTTCCCGCTCTTCAGCACGCCCAGAAAACTTCGCCCCGTCATCGTCCCCGCCTGCGGCACGCCCGCCGCCTCGAGGAACGTCGGCGCGAAATCGCGCACGTTGATGAAGTCATCCACCTTGCGCCCGCCCGCCACCTGCGTCGGCCAGCGCACCGCCAGCGGAATGTGATAGCCGTGTTCGTAAATCTGCCCCTTCACCCGCGGGAACGGCTGCCCATGGTCCGACGTCACCACCACCAGCGTATTGTCCAACTCGCTCGCGTCCTCGAGCATCTTCAACGCACGGCCCAGGTGCATGTCGAACCACTCCACTTCGAGCGCGTAGTCCAGGAAGTCGCTCTTGATCAGCGCCGCGTCCGGATAATACTTCGGCAGCGCGACGTCGCCCGGCTTCTTCCCCGCCCTCTCGCCCGACCCCTGTTCGTAAGCCCGATGCGGCTCCTGTCCGCCCAGCCAGAAGCAGAACGGCTTGTCCTTCGGCCGCGCCGCCAGGAAGTCGGCGAAGTTGCCCGCGTAGTCCGTGTTCGAAATGCCCTTGTACGGCGGCTTGTTCTTCTTCGTCTGATATTCCGTGCCCGCCGGATTGCGCTTCCAGCCCGTCGACCGGTAGTCGCCCGGCCCCCATCCCTTGCCCGTCAAACCCACCGTGTAGCCAGCTTTTTCGAGCACGTCCGGGTACACCGGAAAATCGCTCGGGAAGATGCTCATGTGGTTCACGGCTTCTTTCATCTGCCACGAATTCCGGCCCGTCAGAATGCTCGCCCGGCACGGGCTGCACTTCGGGTTCGACGTGAAGCACGCATTGAACAGCACGCCTTCGCGCGCCACCCGATCGAAGTTCGGCGTCTTCACCCAATCGCAGCCATACGCTCCCGCATGGCCGAACCCCCAGTCATCGGCGATCACGAACAGAATGTTCGGCCTCTGCGTCTGCTGCGCGTAGGCCAAAGAGGCCGCGGCCGCGGATCCAAAGAAAGCTCGGCGAGTCATCATGAACCCGCCAGCTTATCATTCAGAACGAAAACGCGAGCGACGCGCGAAACGTCCGCCCCTCGTTCAGCGTGTTCGTAATCTGTCCGAAGTTCCCATTCGCCAGCTCCACTCCCGGATCCGCGAACTGCGGCGTGTTCAGCAGATTCACGCTCTCCGCGCGCAACGACAAGCGCCGTCCGCTCTTCAAGCCGAAGCTCCGCCCCACCGCGGCATTCACATTGCGAATCGCGCCCTTGCGAAACGTATTCCGCCCCAGGCTCCCCGCCATCTGCCCCTCGCTCAGAAAGCGGAACGCCGTCCGCGGCAGCAACGCGCGCGATGTATCCGGATTCCCCACCGTCCGCCCCAAAATGCTCGTGTCCAACAAGTCCGGCCGATCGCCGCCGTTGCCATCCACGTTGCCAAACCCCGGCCCGTCCGCCCCCGTCTGCACCGTGAACGGCGTGCCATTCTTCACCAGCGTCACCGCCGACACCATCCAGCCCCGCCCCTCCCACGACCCTCTCCATAGAAAAGCGTGCGGCTGGTCGAACTGGCTCAATCCCTTCATGTCCCGCTGCTGGTCGAATTCCGTCTGCGACCGGCTGATCCGCGAATCCGGCCCCTGCGCCGTGTTCGTATAGCTCGCGCCCAAGTCCATCGACTTGCTGAACCAATACCCCGCCTCCCCGGACCAGCCCTTCCACCGCGGCACCACCATCGACACCCGCGCGGCATCGAAATACCCGCGCGATCCGTTCACCGCCAGCCGCGTCTCCGCATAGCGCGGATCTGCCCGCCGGTCATTCACGGTGGCCGTAATGTTGCTCCCGCCCGGAATGTACCGCGCCCGGTTCAAATACTCGAGCAACAGCAGCTTGTGCGCCCGGCTGCCCACATAGCCCAATTGCACCCGCGCCCACTTCGTCGCCGCCCACTGCCACGACGCGTTGTATTGATACTCATAAGGCGTCCGCAAACCAGCATCGACCTTGTAGAAGTTCCCCCGCGCGCTATCGTTCAGCGGCTCGAAGAGCTTCGGCCGCAGCACCACCAGCTTCACGCTCTCCGGCGGAGAAAAACGCGTCTGCCCGTAGGTCACTGGAAAGATCTCACCAAAGTGGACACCCACGCCCGCGCGGAACACGCCCCAAGGCAACCGCCAGGCCACGCCCGCCACCGGCGCGACATTGTTCCAATCGGAGCGATACGCAATCTCGCCTTTGCCATTCACTTCCGCAGGCCGCGCCACCGGCGACCAACGCAAGCCCGCATTCACCGTCACGTTAGCGTGCGCCTTCCAGTCATCACCCACATAGACCTGCGCTTCGTTCTGCCGAAAGCCACGATGCACGTCACCAATCGCGACAATCGATTGCGTCGGATCGCCAAAGCGCAGGTTCGTAATCGCATCGCGCCCGAAGTCATTCGCAAACGACCAAAAGCCCCGATGCGCATCCACCTCGGCGCCGTTGAACTGCCGCCGCTGAAAACCACCGCCGAAAGTCACTTCGTGCTTCCCGCGCCGCTCACGCCACTGTGCCGCCTGGCGATACAGATTCTGCGCCCGCCGGATCGGAATCTCGCCAACGGGCCCCAGCGGCTCGAGCCCGCCCACCGACACCTGCGGGCCCACCGCATTCGGCTCCGGCCGCAGGTACGACGCCACTCGGTCGAACGCCGTCGACAGGTCGAACACGCGCCCCGCCGTCACCGCGCGCGACCATGTCAAGCGCGCCCGGTGCGACCGCGTGTCCGTATCCGGATTCTGCCCCGCCACCAATTGAAACGCGTCCACATACTGCGTCACCCAATTCCACTGCGCCGTCACTCGATCCTTCTCGCCGATGGCCTGATCCAGCCGGACGCCCGCCTGCCCGTTGTCGATCGCTTGCGGCGCATTCGTGTTGAGCGCCCGCACGTTCACGTCTGTCCGATTCGGCAGTTGGCGAGGATACGCGTCCAGCCAGCGCTGCACGATCGCGCGCACTGCCGGGTCCGGCGCCAACGCCGTGCGCTCTTCCGGCGTCGGCACCAGCACATTGCCATTCACATTGCCGCGGATCTTTTGCTGTCCGGCGTCCCCTTGCACGAACGCCTTCCGCCACGCCGGCAGTGAAACGCTGGCGCCGTAGTCGTTCTCGCGCGCCGGCTTCACATCGCCCACTTGGAAAAACGTGCGCGCCGTCGTCACGCTGTTCAGGTGCGTCCAATGCGCCTGCCCGTGCACAGCGGTCCCCGCCTTCACCGCGCCCACATGGATCGGCCCCGCCGCGGCAATGCCGTATTCGGCGCCGAAATACGAGCGATCCGGCCGGAACGTCTCCACGATCGTCGCGCTGGTGCCCACGCGCAGGTTCAATTCCTTCAGCGCGTTGTTGTCCACCAGGTTGAACTGCACGTTCTCATTGCGCCGGCTCTCGCCCGCCGCCGTATCGGCCTGGCCCAGCAAATTCAAATCGACGCGTTTGCGGTTGTTGTCGGGAGCGTTCTGCTGTGCCAGAAGCAACACCAGAACGAGAGAAGCAAAATCCATCCGGTCTAACCAACCTTACCAGCGCCCGAACACCGCCGCGTCCACCTCGCGCCACTCGCCCGGCGTCAAGCCTTCGAGCGTCACCGGCCCAATCGACCAGCGCAACAGACGAAGCGTGGGAAAGCCCACCGCCGCCGTCATCCGGCGCACCTGCCGGTTCCGCCCCTCGGTCAGCGTCAACTCCAACCACGACGTCGGAATCGACGCCCGGTAGCGCACCGGCGGTACCCGCGCCGGCAACCACCCCGGCTCGTCCATCTGCCGCGCCTTCGCCGGTCGCGTCCGTCCATCGTTCAACTCCACGCCTACGCGCAACTGCCGCAGCGCCCCCATGTCTGGCACGCCTTCCACCTGCGCCCAATACGTTTTCGGCGCCTTGAACCGGGGATCGGCCAGCCGTTGCTGCAAGCGCCCATCGTTCGTCAGCAACAGCAATCCCTCGCTGTCCTTGTCCAGGCGTCCGCAGGCGTACACGTCCGGCACATCGATGAACTCAGCCAGGGTCGGCGGCTCCCCGGTGAACTGGGTCACAACTCCGTACGGTTTCCAAAACGCCAAGCAACGCAAGCGGGCCACTTCATATAGAGTAGAAGGACGAAGGATGCGCCGGCGAGAATTTACTGGGGCGCTGGCTGCTTCGTTGGCGTCTGCCGCCGCGATCCAGCCCGCCAACAAAAACGTCAAGTGGGGCCTGAGCCTCGGCCTCTGGAGCCACTTCCCGCGCGTTCCGTTCACCGACGTGCTCGACGTCATGCGCGACACCGGCTTCATCGGTCTCCGCGTCGGCGGCTACCCCGGCCTCCTCCAGCGTTGGGACATCACGCCCGCCCACATCGAAAAGGAACTCTCCAAACGCAAGCTCCGGCTCATGTCCGTTGCATGCGGCGGCCCGCTCCACCAGCCTGACCAGCGCGTCAAGGTGCTCACCGACCTCAAGAACGTCGCTGAGTTCGCCAAATCCCTCGGCGCCGCCCATCTCACGCTCTTCACCGGCGCCCGCACCAAACCCGGCGAAAACCGCGAAAAGGCCTTCAAGGAACTCTGTGAGCGCTGCAATCAGATCGGCGAGCTCGTCGGGCCCATGGGACTTGCCGTCGGCGTCCACAACCACCTCGACCACATGATCGAGCAGGCCGAAGAAATCGACCGCCTCTTCGCCTGCACCCACCCCAAGCTCGTCGGCTTCACCCCCGGCACCGCCCACCTCCATCTCGCGGGCGTCAACGTGCCCGCGTGCCTCGAGAAGCACAAGGATCGTCTCCGCCGCGTCCTCGATTACAAGGACGCCAAGTGGCGCAAGCCGAAAAAGGAATGGACCGAACCCAACGGCAAGGTCTACGCCCAGGATTCGCGCGAGGCGCGCTTCCTGAACTCCATCAACGACCTCGGCGACGGCGAAATCGATTTCGCCGCCTGTCACAAAGTCTTGAAGTCCATCAATTACAAGGGTTGGATCTGCATCGATCTCGACGTCGCCCGCAAAGGCCCGCTCACGAGCTACGAACGCTGCGGCGCCTTCGTCGTCAACAAGCTGGAACCGGTTTACCTCTGAAACCGTCCAATCTCAGGATGACCTTCGCGTTCCTGCTGCCCGTCCTGACGCTGGCTCAAACCTCGGTCATCGAAGTCCCCCGCATCGGCGCCATCGAAGTTTACGGTGCGCGCAAAATGGGTGCCGACCGCGTCATCCGTGAGGCGAAGGTCGAAATCGGCAAGCCGCTCCCCGCCTCGCAGCCCGACCTCGTCGAGCGCCTACTCGACGTCAAGGGCATCGCGCAAGCCAGCGTCGAAGCCGTCTGCTGCGTCGATCGCAAAGTGCTTCTTTACATCGGCGTCGAAGAGCGCGACGGCACCCGCTTCGACATCCGCGAGCCCGGCCGCGAAGGCTCCCCCGTGCTTCCTCCGGACATTCTGAAAGCGCACGCCGCCTTGCTCGACGCCTTGAACGACGCCGCCCGCGCCGGCCAGACGGCCGAAGACATCTCCCGCGGCCACTCGCTCATCGAATACGAGCCCGCCCGCCAATGGCAGCGCCGTCTCGAGCAGCTCGCCGAGCCCCACCTCGACGCCTTGAAGCTTGCCCTCCGCTCCGGCCCTGACGACGAGCGCGCCGTCGCCGCCGTCGCCATCGGCTATGTCGCGAGCAAGGAAAAGGTGATCGACGATCTCCAGTTCGCCCTCCGCGACCCCGATCCCACCGTCCGCGCCAATGCCCTGCGCTCGTTGACGGCGTTTGCCAAAGGCGGCCTCCGCGTCGAGCCGACGTGGATGGTCGAAATGCTCGACTCCGTTTTCCTCCAGGACCGCCAGCTCGCCATGAAGGCGCTCCTCCTGCTCACCGAAAGCCGTCCGGAAAAGCCGCTCGCGTTGCTCAAAGAGCGCGGCCTGCCCGCTCTCGCCGAAATGGCGCGCTGGAAGCACCTGCCCCACGCCCTGCCCGCCTTCATCCTGCTCGGCCGCGCCGTCGGCATGAACGACGACGAAATCGAAAAGTCCTGGCTCACGCCCGACCACGACGCCACCATCGCCGCGATTCAAAAGAAGCTAGCCACGCCCCGCCAAGTCGGGAAATAATCGTAGTAATGGCCTCCCGCTCCGTCATCCTCGAGAAGATCCAGGCAATCGCCGATCGCGTTACCGCCAGCGAAGGCCTCGAAGTCGTCGAGCTCGAGCTCCTCGGCGGCGGTAACAACCGCACGCTCCGCATCTACATCGACACCGTCGAAACGCCCGGCAACGTCACGCTCGGCGATTGCGAGAATATCTCCCATCAGGTGGGCACCATCCTCGATGTCGAAGACGTCATCCCCGGCGGCGGCTATTCGCTCGAAGTGAGCTCACCGGGCGTCGAACGCAAGCTCACCCGCGAGCGCGATTGGCCCCGCTTCGTCGGCCAAAAGGTGAAGGTCATTCTGCGCGAGCCCCTCGACGGCCAGAAGATGCTCATCGGCAAGCTCGACTCCTACGCCGATGGCGTCATCACCTTGACGCCCGACGGCGGCAAGAAAGGCACCACGCTGCCGCCCGTCAGCTTCCCGTACGCCCAGGTCGATCGAGCCAATCTCAAATTCGAGTGGTGATCCAGGCAAGCAGCGCCGCATCCGGCTCCCGCCGCGGCGGCAGCACCCACGCGGCTTTCTCCAAATGCCAACGCTCACGCGGTTTGGCGTTCTCGGCTTCCGGATCCCACACGAACAGATAGGCGAACTCGCCGCGCACCCATTCCACCGCGCGGTTCGATTCCACAATCAACGGCCGTCCGCTCTCCACCAGCCCATCGAATTGCGCCCGCTCCTCTGGCGTCTCATGCAGCAGCCGCGTCTCCGCCGCGCCGGCTTCCGCAAACAACTCCGTCGCCGGCGGCTTGGCATGCTTAGGCCATCGCGGACGCGCATCGCCGTGTGGGTGACCGCTGATCTTCACCGCCACCCAGCCCACCGCGCGCGTCGCGGCGATGATGTTCTTCACCAGCGTCGTCTTGCCCACGTTGCGCGCGTTGCCGCCGACCAGCAGGATCATGAGCTGCGCCCGAGCTTCCGCTGCAGTTCATCCAACTGCCGCTTCATCTCCGGCAGCTTCGCCAAGTGAGCCAATTGCTCCAGATGCTCTTTCAGCGGCCGCGCGGGCGTGCCCCACATCGGCGTCCCGGCCTTCACGATCTTCGACGGCAGAATCCCCGCGCCTGATCCCACAATCGCCCCCGCCTCGATCCGTGCTTTGTCCCCAACTCCCACCTGCCCACCGACGATGGCGTGGTCGCCAATCGTCACGCCGCCCGAAAAACCCGTTTGCGCCGCCACCACAACGTGCTTCCCGATCCGGCAGTTATGAGCAACATGCACCATGTTGTCCAGTTTAGTCCCTGAGCCGATCACCGTCGGTCCCAGCGCGCCCCGATCCACGCAGCAGTTGGCGCCGATCTCCACATCGTCGCCAATCTCCACCGTGCCCACCTGAGGGAACTTCACCCACGTGCGATCCGCCTGCGGAACGAACCCAAAGCCATCGGCGCCAATCACGGCGCCCGAATGGATGATCGCCCGCGCCCCAATCGTCACGCCGTCATAGATCTTCACGCCCGCGTGGATCACACTCCCGGCGCCGATCCTCGCCCCCGCGCCCACGTAGCAAAGCGCGCCCAGCGACACGCCTTCGCCAATCTCAGCCGTCTCTTCCACCACCGCCGACGGATGCACGCCCAGCGTCGGCGCTGGCCGCGGATGCAGCCAGGCCAGCACCTGCGCGAACGCGCCTCGCGGATCCTTGGCACGAATCAGCGTGCGTCCGGGCGGAAAGTCCAAGGGCACAATCAGACACGCCGCTTGGGAATCCTGCGCCGCCTGCGCGGCCTTCCGCGAGGCGACGAACGAAATATCGTGCGGCCCCGCCAGAGTCAAATCTGCCGCGGCCCGAATCTCGGCGGCGGCATTGCCTTCATGAGCGGCCCCCAGACGGGCCGCAATTGCGTCGACACGCATCATAACCGGTCAACCACGCGAATCACTTCTTCGATCTGGTACATGTACGGCCCCAGAATGGCGGAAGGATCCAGTTCCTTCGGCTTCCTCTTGCCCTCGCGCAAATCGAGCAAAGCGGTGAACGGCGCAGCCGCGATACCGAAGCGCGCCACGGCGGCGTCCACGATCTCCCGCTTCTTGTGCGGCGCCTTCACGCCGCTCAAGCGCAGCGCGTGCCGCATCAGAACGCAGAACGTCGACACCGATTCGCCCAGCAACCGCAGCAGCAACTCACGATTCGACAACACGCCGCCGGCCTTTTGGCGCAGTCGCAGCAGCTTGGCGCGCAATTGATACTCGAGCTGCGCGCGATAGTACTTGTCGTCGATCTCGATCGCCGTCACCAAGTCCGCGCCGTGCAGAATGCGGTGGTGCTCTTTGATGTCGTGGAACTCGATCGGAAAACTATCCGACGAGCGCGCCAGCTCTTCGCGCGTCATCAGCAGCGGCGACGGAGAACCGAGTTCGCGCCACCAGCGAAAGATGGGCTCAACGGCGGCCAATTCCACCGGCGTGATCTCCCGCAATACGCAGAGCACGTTGAAGTCGGAGAAGTCGCCGTGCATTTCGTCGATGGCGGCCGAACCATACAACACTACTGATTCGAGGCCCTCGCCAAAGGCCTTCTTCAATCGCCCGAGAAGTTCGTCCAGTTGTTTCCGCATGTTGCTTTACCAATCGCTCGAGGCGCCGCCGCCTCCGAAGTCGCCGCCGCCGAAGCCGCCGAAGCTGTCGCCGGAATCGTAGCCGCCGAAGCCGCCGCCGCCCGACGAGCGTCCGCCGTAACCGCCGCCGCCGAACGGAGGCAGGAACACCGGGCCGCCCCAGCCGCCGCCGCGAGACATGCGCCGCGGGCCACCACCACCGCCCATCTTGCTCAGGAACCAGAGGACGAAGATGATGCCGAGCAGGATCACCCACCAGGGAATGTCGAGCCCGCCGCCGTCGCCCACGCGCTGCCGCGGCGCGATGCGATCGGGGATGGTGACGCCACGCACTTGCGCGATCCGCTCACCGGTCCGATGGGCAATTTCGGACAAAGCTGTCCCATATTGATTCTGCCGCAGCGCGGGACGGGCGGCACGCAGCAGGTCGCCCGCAAAACCATCGGGAATCGCATCCTCGATACCGCGCCCGGTTTCGATGCGCATCTTGCGATCCTTGATCGCAAAGACGATGAGGACGCCTTGATCGGCCTGGTTGCCGGAGCCGTCCTTATTCTTGTAGCCGACGCCCCATTTGCGGGCCAGCGCGAACGTGAAGTCGTCGATGGGCTGGCCGTCCAGCGAATTGATGGTGACGAGGGCGATTTGCGCCTTGGCGCCTTCGTCCACCCGCTTCAGGTAGCGGGCGATCTCACGCTCTTCGCCGTCGCTGATGACGTTGGCGAAGTCGTTCACATAGCCCCGGTACTCGAGCGTGGCGGGATCCGCCGCCAGCCACAGTACCAGCGCCGGTGTTAGCACACCAGATCCTCGGGAGTGATCTCGATTGCCTCCACGGGCCCGAGCATCGCCAGGCCAATTTGTCCCGGCTGGAAGTATTCCTGCGCGAGCGCCTGCACATCGCGCGCCGTGACGGCTTCGAGCGCGGCCAGCGTTTCATCGATGCTGGCAATCCTTTGGTGCTGCAGGAACTGCCGCGCCAGATTCGCCATGCGCGACGAGGTGGACTCGAGGCTCAGCGTCAGCGAGCCCTTCATGTGATCCTTGGCGCGGCGCAAGTCCTCGGACGAAAGCGGCTGGTTCTTGATCTCGCCCAGTTCGGCGAGCACCGACGAAATTACCTGGCGGGCGTTGTCCTTCGAGGTGCCCGCGTAAATGGCCAGGCAGCCGGCGTCCTGGTAGAGGTTCAACTCCGAGTACACGGAATAGGCGAGGCCCTGGCGCTCACGGATGTTCTGAAAGAGCCGCGAGCTCATGCCACCGCCGAGCAGCGTGTTCATCACGTACCAGGCATAGCGGCGCGGATCACTCACCGGCGAAGCCGGTGTACCCAAGCAAAGCTGCACCTGCTGCAGCCTCTTCTTTTGACGGACAAACGGCACGCCGGGTTGCGGTTTTGCTTCCGCGCGGCCACTTTCGCGCCGGCGCAAATGCCCGAAGTGCTTCTCGGCCAACTCCTTCAGCGCGGCGGGCTCGAGGTTGCCGGCGGCGGTGAGCACGACATGCTGCGGCTGATAGATGCGCGCATGGTAATCGGCCACTTTCACTGGCGTGAAGCCTTTGATGTTCTTGCGCGTGCCGATGATGGACGCGCCCAGCGCGTGGCCGGGCCAGAACTGCGCCATGAACGACTCGTGGACGATGTACTCCGGATTGTCGAGCTCCATTTTGAGCTCTTCCAGAATCACGCCCTTTTCCTTTTCGAGGTCGGCCGGGTCGAAGAGCGGATTCAACACGAGGTCGGAGACGACGTCGAGCGCGGCGGGCAGGTGCTCGTCGAGCACCTTCACCGTGTAGCCCACCAGCTCTTTGCCGGTGAAGGCGTCGAGGTGGCCGCCGATGGAATCGACCTCGCGCGCGATCTGCTCCGCGGAGCGGCGGCGCGTGCCCTTGAAGAGCATGTGCTCGAGGAAATGCGAGATGCCGTTTTCGGCTTTGGTTTCGTGGCGGGAGCCGGAGGCAACCCAAACTCCGAAGGCAACGGAACGCACATGCGGCATGCGTTCGGCCAACAGAGGGATGCCATTCGACAACGTGGTTTCGACAATTGTCATCAGGGAGAGGCCGGATCTTCAAGTGTACACTCGAAGTTCATGTTTCCCCATTTGTCCGTGGTGGCCGAAATCGAGGCCAAACCCGAGCATGCGGACCGCGTCCGCGAAGAACTGCTGAAGATGGTGGCGGCGACGCGCCAGGAGGACGGCTGCGTGCAGTACGACCTGCACGAGAGCGACACGCAGCCCGGCCAATTCTGGTTCTACGAGAACTGGACGTCGGCCGAAGCGCTGGCGGCGCATTCGCGCTCGCCGCACATCGAGGCGTTTCGCGCGATCCGCGGCGATTTGCTGAGCAAGCCGACGCGCGTGGTGACCTGCAAAAGGCTCGCGTAATGGAGCCGGTGCGCTGCTGGTGGTGCGGCGAGACGCCGGACTACGTTGCCTACCACGACAAGGAATGGGGCTTCCCCGTCACCGATGATCAGCGGCTGTTCGAGAAGATCTGCCTGGAAGGCTTTCAAAGCGGCCTGAGCTGGCTGACGATTCTGCGCAAGCGCGAGAGCTTCCGCGAAGCCTTCGAGGACTTCGACTTCGCGCGCGTGGCGCGCTATGGACCGAAGCACGTGGAGCGGCTGCTCGCGAACGCGGGCATCATCCGGCATCGGGGCAAGATCGAATCGACCATCAACAATGCGAAGCGGGCGCTCGAGCTCGCCGACGAGAAGGGCTCACTGGCGGCTTACTTCTGGAGCTTCGAGCCGGGCGGTGAAGAGCGTCCGGCGGAGTTCACGAAGGAGGCGCTGTGCAAGATGTCAACGACGGCTTCGTCGACGCGGCTGTCGAAGGACTTGAAGAAGCGCGGCTGGAGCTTCGTGGGGCCGACGACCTGCTATGCCTTCATGCAGGCGATGGGGCTGGTGAACGATCATCTGCATGACTGCCACGCGCGGCCGAAAGTGGACGCGGCGCGGCGGAAGCTCAAGCTGCCAAAGTGAGAGAGACGGCGGTGGCCGCGGCGCTGGTGGCCTGGCTCAATGTCTACCTGATCCGGCAGGCGTTTTTCACGGAGTTCAGCGGCTATGCGAACGCGATGCATGGCTTCTGGGTGGCGCTTTCTCAGGTACCCTTCGTCGACTGGTTGCGACCCACTTGGTTCGCCCTGTGGGACGGAGGCATGCCGCTCGAGTTCACTTATGCTCCGCTGGTGCCTTGGCTCATCCGGCTGTTGAGCTTCTGTGGGTTGACTCCGTTTCATGCGTGGCATGTGTTGGCCGGAGCCGTGTTCGTGCTGGTGCCGGTGGCGTTGGTGATCGCCGCGCGGCGGGAAGGCGTTTCGGCGCCGGTGGCTTGCGGGGCAGGGGTGGTGTATTCGCTGTTTGCGTTTTCGGAATTGATTGCGCCGGAGACGCGCTGGGGTCAGATTCTGCGGCCGCAGCGGATGCAGCTCGTCTTCGTGTGGGACGATGCGCCGCACATGCTGGCGATCGGTTTGTTCCTGCTGGGCTGGCGGCCGTTGGCGATGCTCGCCAATGCGTTCGGGCTGGTTCTGACGGCGCTCGAAGCCTTGCTGCGTTGGCGTTGGGCTCCGGCGGTTCTCGGTGGACTGATGGTTTGGCCTTGGTGGCCACCGTCTCTGATGCTCGCGATCCGGCGAAATGCCGAAGGTGGCTTTTCGTGGATCGCGCTGGTGGCGGCGTTGGGCCCGGCTCTCTGGATCGCGCGGAGGAGCTACTGGGGGGCGCTGACTTGGACGTTCGCATCGATTTTGCTTTTCGAACGCTACGCCGGGCTGCACTTTGCTCCGCAGCCGATGCGTTATGTGCTGGAGTTTAGTGTCGCGTTGACACTCTTACTCGCCACGCTGGTGGAGAGGTGCCCGGTGCGCTGGCGGATGGGGCTGGCGGTTTTGGTGGCGTTGGTTTGCGTGGGCCAAGTGATCGAGCATCGGCGCTTTGCCAAGACAGTGCTGCGCGAGGTGCCGGTGGAGTCGACGTTCGAGTACCAACTGGCGCGACGGCTGGCGGCCGAGAAGGTGGCGGAGCCGGTGTTCCTGCCAGGCTCGGCGGCAGCTTGGTTGAATGCGTTCGCACCGATCCGGCAGATGGGCGGCGGCTCGTTTTCGACGGCGTATGATCCGGCGCTAGGGCATGCGCTGGATGTGGTGCAAGGTCGTGTGCCGGGCGAGGACCCGGTGGCAGCGCTGCGGCAATTCGGCGTGCGCACGGTGGTGGTGAGCTTGAAGGGCGGACGGGAGTTCTGGAAGCCTTTTGCCGATCCATCGCTCTACGAGGGCAAGCTGCCGGTGGTCTGGACGGATAGCGATGTCGTGGTTTATTCGGTGCCGGGCGCGGAGGGCAAAAAGACTGAGTGGCGGCCGGGAATCGAGGCTTGGGGAACTCGTTTGGTGGCGCTGGTGGCCCTGGGTTGGTTCCTTTACGGGCACTTGCGAAAGCGCGCTGGCTATACTGAAAGTTGACTTCCACCGTAGCCCAAGATGCCTCGTTGCCGGTGCGTCCGGCGGCTGCCGGAGCGGTGCCGCGCGCGGTTTGGGGCAATTTGGCGCTGCATTGCGTCGCTCACTTTTTCATTGACGTTTACTCGGCGGCGCTGAGTGCGTTTCAACCGTTGCTGGTGCGGACGATGGAGTTGTCGCTGACGCAGGCCGGCATTTTGGGCGGGACGTTGTCCTTTGCGAGCTCGGTGACGCAGCCCTTGTATGGGTACCTGAGCGACCGGTATCACACGCGGCTGTTCACGGCGTTGGCTCCGGCGATGGCGGGCGTCTTCATTTCGGCGTTGGGCCTGGCGCCGTCGTTTGGCTGGTTGCTCTTCATGGTGCTGCTGGGCGGGGCGGGCATCGCGTCGTTTCACCCGCAGGGATCGGCGCGGGCGACGCTGGGCTTGGAGTTGAATCGCACGCGCTGGATGGCGGTGTTCATTAGCTCCGGCACGTTGGGCCTGGCGATGGGGCCAGTGTTTTTCACGTGGCTGATCACGCGGCTGGGCTTGCCGCGCGCGGCGTGGGGCATGGTGCCGGGTGTGCTCCTGACGTTGATGCTGCTGGTGTGGCTGAAGGAACCGGAAGTGGCGCCGAAGGAGGGGAGGGCAAAGGCGGATTGGTCACCCATGCTGCGCAAGTGGCGGCCGTTGGCGATCCTCTACACGCTAGTGTTCATCCGGTCGATTCTGCAGATCACTTACACGCAGTTTCTGCCGCTCTACTTGAGCCGGGAGCGGGGCTTTTCTTTGGGCGATGCGAGCTTCGCGTTGACGCTCTACTTGGCGTCGGGCGCGATTGGGGGCTTTCTGGGCGGGAACCTGGCGGATCGCTTTGGCGGTCGCGCGGTGATCTTGTCCTCGATGCTCTTGTGCGTTCCCTTCCTCTCCCTGTTCTTCTTGGCGCCGGTGAGCTGGGTGGCGTTGGCCGGATTGACGCTGGGCGGATTGACGCTGCTGTTCACGATTCCGGTGAACGTGACGATGGCGCAGGAACTGGCACCGGAGAATGTGGGCGTGATCTCCGCGTTGATGATGGGCTTTTCGTGGGGCATGGCCGGGCTGCTGTTCGTGCCGTTGACGGGCTGGGTGGCGGAGCACTATTCGCTGCACACGGCGCTTTCGTCGCTGTTGATCTTTCCGTTGTTCGGCGCCTTGCTGACGCCGCGCTTGAAGAGGTATGGATGCCACTGAAGAGAGCCGTTTGCCTGTTGAGTGGGGGCTTGGATTCGTCGACATGCTTGGCGATTGCGCGGGCCGAGGGCTATGAGACTTACGCGCTTTCGTTCGACTATGGGCAGCGGCATCGCGCGGAATTGGACGCGGCGGCGCGCGTGGCGTCGGCCTTGGGAGCGCGCGACCATCGCACGGTGAAGATCGACTTGCGGCAGTTTGGCGGGTCGGCGTTGACGGACGACATCGCAGTGCCGAAGCATGATTCGGTGGACGAGCTGGGCGCGGGGATTCCGGTGACCTATGTGCCCGCGCGGAATACGATTTTCCTGAGCTTTGCGCTGGCGTGGGCGGAGGTGCTAGGCGCGCACGACATTTTCATTGGGGTGAACGTGCTGGATTATTCGGGGTATCCGGATTGCCGGCCGGAGTTCATTGAAGCCTATACGAAGATGGCGAACCTGGCGACGAAGCCGGGCGAGGGCTACCGGATTCACACACCGCTGATTGCGCTGGACAAGGCGGGAATCGTGCGGCGCGCGGCGGAGCTGGGGTTGGATTTCCGGCTGACGCATAGCTGTTACGATCCGGATGCCGAGGGGCGGCCTTGTGGACGCTGCGATTCTTGCCTGCTGCGGAAGAAGGGCTTTCGCGAGGCGGGGATCGAGGATCCGCTGCCGTATCAAGCATGAAGATCGCGGAGCTGTTTTATTCGCTGCAGGGCGAGGGTGGGCTGCTGGGGATGCCGAGCTTTTTCGTGCGGACCTCGGGGTGCAACCTGCGCTGCACTTGGTGCGATACGCCCTATACTTCCTGGCGTCCGGAGGGCGTGGAGATGACGCCTTCGGCGATTGTTGCTTCCGCGTTGGAGCATGCGGGGCGGCATGTGGTGATTACCGGCGGCGAGCCGATGATCGCGCCGGAGATCGGGGAGCTGACGCGGCTGTTTCGCGCGGCGGGTTTTCATATCACGATCGAGACGGCGGGGACGGTGTTCGCGGAGGTGGAGTGCGATCTGATGAGCATCAGTCCGAAGCTCGCCAATTCGACTCCGTTCGAGCGCGAGGGCGGGCGGTTTGCGGCACAGCATGAACGCTTGCGGAAGCAGCCGGCTGTTTTGTCGCGATTGATGGGTTGTGCTGGCGACTATCAACTGAAGTTCGTGATGCAGGGCGAGGGGGATCTGGCGGAGGTGCGGGAGCTGGTGGCGGCGGTGGGGGCGACGCCGGCGAAGGTGGTGCTGATGCCGGAGGGGACGACGCGGGAGGCGGTGAGCGGTCGCGCGGGGTGGCTGGCGGAGCTGTGCAAGGTGGAGGGGTGGCGGTTCAGCCCGCGGATGCATATCGACTTGTGGGGGGACAAACGCGGAGTGTGATTCCCCTCTTTCGCCCGGATCCGGGGTCGTGATGAAAGTGATGAAAAGTGATGAATCCTGTTGGATCCGGGCTGGCACTGGGGCGGCCGTATTCGAGTTGAGAAAGAGCTGGGAGCCGGGCGGGGCGATCGTGGGGAAGGCCGGGTTTGGCTCCGTTTTCATCATAGCAATCGCGGGGCGGAATTCGCGCAACAATCACCATAAACACATGAATTATATGGTAAAATATTTTAACAACGGAGACGGCTGGGCAGCGAAGTGATAGCCTGAGGAAGATGACCGGGATTCAGTACGTCACAGACGAGCGGGGACGGAAGACAGCGGCGGTGATCGATCTGAAGCGGCATGCGGCACTTTGGGAAGACTTGCAAGACGTGCTGGTCTCCCGTTCGCGGAGCAAGGAGAAGCGAGTTCCTTTGGCGGCGGTGAAGGAGAAGCTCGCGGGCCGCAAACGCTGACCACGAGGGCAGAGAAGGAACTTGGCAAGCTGCCTGAAGCGATCGCGGATCGGGTTGTTGGCTCAATTCGAACGTTTGGAGTTTGATCCCAGACCTCCAGGCTGCCGAAAACTTCATGGCGGCCAAAGCGAGTACCGCTTGTGAGTAGGCGACTACCGTGTCGTGTTCGTCATCAATGACCGCCATCGCACGGTGGAGGTGACCCGCGTTCGGCACCGCAGCGAGGTTTACGAGCGATAGCGCCTCACACCTGGACCAACGCCAGCCCCGGCGAGAGCCGGTGCAAGTCAGCGGGGTCACTCGTTACAACAGCCTGCCCGGCGCGGTGGGCGCAGACCACAACGTGAGCGTCGACGATATCCGCCGTTCCGGTTCTTGCCAGAAGCAAGCCGACGGCGGTCGCGTCGGGCCCGTC
Source organism: Ottelia alismoides (assembly GCA_037367405.1). Lineage (NCBI taxonomy): Eukaryota > Viridiplantae > Streptophyta > Magnoliopsida > Alismatales > Hydrocharitaceae > Ottelia > Ottelia alismoides. The sequence continues at coordinate 40,531 of JAZKJV010007642.1, forward strand.
CAACGGCACCAAGTCCGTGCCGGGTTGGCGAATGAGCCGGGAGAGGCGGACCTGGCGAGCAGGGTTGCGCATGACTTGCGCCAGCGCTGTGGCGGGGATGGTGATGCGAAGGCCACGTTCCAAGGTTCGGGCCAGGAGCGCCAAGACCGGGCGATGGTTGCGATCGATGGCGATGAGGGCGCCAGCGTCGAGAGTGAGCCCGTTCACGCCGCTCTGCCGTTCCGGCGGCCGGGCCGCGGAGATGATTTCAGAATCGCATCCGCCCAAGCCCGTTCCTTCTTGGTGAGCGGGCCGCCGGTCTGCTGGAGCGCGTCGTCCAGCATCTCGCGCCATCCCGCGGCGTCGGCCAGGGCGATTCCCACGGCGTGCTTCACAAACGCGGAAGTATTCGCCGCCAGCCCGGCAGCGACCAGCGCACGAATCTCACGCAATTGATCGTTTTCCAGCGTGATCGTGAGCTTACTGGTGGCCATACCGACTACCATACCATTGCGCCGTCGGAGGCCGGCGCGGCAGCGAGCGGCCGATGACGTCTTCGGAGGGTGGACCGCCATTCCGTAGGCGCGCATGGGCAAGCATCATTCGCCATCCTCCAATGTCGGACACAGCGAGGGCAACGGCTTGCCGAACAAAAGCGGGGATGCGCTACGCGCCCAGCCGAAGACTAGAGCGCGAACGTCACTCGAGCATGATTAGGCACCCGACGCCAAACGACGCAATTCAATGCGGCGGGGTGCGTTCATGTTCAACAGGCGAACAGTGGCTCGCCCCACTGGGGTCTTCCCGGACACGCGGCCCTCTCGCAGCTCGAAATGGTCGTCCCATCGGTCAGCGCGGGGATTGAAGAGCGGGACGATAACGCCGGTGTTTGGATCGATGCTCGTGAGATTGGGGCCTTTGAAGGCGTTGCGATCACAGGCCAGCGCGAGGCCGGCAGGATCGCCGGAACCGCCATGCTGTTTGGCTACGATGTGTTCCAGGTGGAAGGGAATCAGCGGCGTCGCTGACTGGGGAGCAGGCAGCATTCACAGGCATTCCCGGCCCGGCTGCGGACCAGATCGCGAGTCCGCTGGTCCAACTCAAGCTGCCTGTCGGGAAAGGAACCGCCTAGCCTTGGCCTGCATGATGGAAACGACGTCCACGGCTTCCACGAAGTCCTTGTACTCGGCGTCCTCAGCCGAGGTGAGCGTCCCTTCATTCGCCTTCTGGCGCAACTCTTCGATGCGCGCTTGCAACTCGGCGTCCACGCGAAGGTCGAGCAGAGCCGAAGCGGATTCCGGCGTGAGGGTGTCGGTTAGCGGGTCCAGCAAGCGGTCCAGATAGCTCAGCACGGCTATTGGTAGGATATCGCCCTGGCTCAATCCTGCAAGGCGTAGGCGAGCTCGGGGTCGGCTTCGAGCTCGAGGAGTTTGGCGAGCTCGTCGTCCTTGGGGAGCGGCGCGGATTTCAGCTTCGGACCGGTGGCGGTCTCGGGGGGCTTGCGCCATTTGTAGGCCACGACGCCGAGGGGCGGGAGTGAGAGGACGATGCTCTGGGAGCGTCCATGTTGCTTGACGGGCTGGGCTTCGGCCGAGCCCGTGAGCGGGAAGCCGGAGCCGCCGAAGCGGCGGTCGTCGGTGTTCAGGACGATGTCCCACCAGCCGGAATCGGGGACGCCGATGCGGTAGTTTTCACGCGGGATGGGCGTGAAGTTGCAAACGAAGACGATCTTCTCGCCTGCGGCGTCGCCGGTGCGGAGGAAGGAGATGACGCTGTTCTCGACGTCCTTGAAGTCGATCCATTCGAAGCCGCGCCAGTGGGAATCGATTTGATGGAGTGCGGGCTCGTCGCGGTGGAGACGGTTGAGCTCCTTGACGAGCTCGCGGAGAGTGCGATGGGGCTCGAACTGGAGCAACTCCCAACGCAGCGATCGCGCCTCACTCCACTCCTCATACTGGCCGAACTCCTGCCCCATGAAGAGCAGCTTCTTGCCGGGGTGGCCGTACATATAAGCGAGGAACGTGCGGCAGTTGGCGAAGCGCTGCCATTCGTCGCCGGGCATTTTGCCGATCAGCGATGACTTGCCGTGCACGACCTCGTCGTGCGAGATGGGCAGGACGAAGTTCTCGCTGAAGGCATACATCAAGCTGAACGTGAGGTGCTGCTGCACGCCCTTGCGGAAGAGGGGGTCCTGCTTGAAGTAGTCGAACATGTCATGCATCCAGCCCATGTTCCACTTCATGGTGAAACCGAGGCCGCCGACGTAGGTGGGATGAGAGACGCCGGGGAACGACGTCGATTCCTCCGCGATGGTGATGGCGCCGGGGACCTTGTGCACCGCCTCGTTGAAGCGGCGCAGGAAGGAGATGGCCGCGAGATTCTCACGGCCGCCGAACTCGTTGGGCTGCCATTCGCCGGGCTCGCGGCAGTAGTCGAGATAGAGCATGGACGCGACGGCGTCGACGCGGAAGCCGTCGATGTGGAACTCCTTGAGCCAGTACATGGCGCTCGAGAGGAGGAAGCTCTGGACCTCGTTGCGGCCGTAGTTGAAGATGAGGGTGCCCCATTCCTTGTGCTCGCCGATGCGGGGGTCGGCGGGCTCGTAGAGGAAGGAGCCGTCGAAGTAGTGGAGGCCGTGGAGGTCGCGCGGGAAGTGGCCGGGGACCCAATCGAGGAGGACGCCGATGCCGGCCTGGTGGAGGCGGTCGATGAGGTAGCGGAAGTCGTCGGGCGAGCCGTGGCGGGAAGTAGGCGCGAAGAAGCCGGTGACCTGGTAGCCCCACGAGCCGGAGAAGGGATGCTCCATGATGGGCATCAGTTCGACGTGGGTGTAGTTCATCTCCTGGAGGTAGGGGACGAGCTTGTCGGCGATCTCGCGGTAGTTCAGGAGGCGGTTGTTTTCACCGAGGAGCCAGGAGCCGATGTGTACCTCGTAGATAGACATGGGCTCGGCGAGCCAGTTCTTTTGAGCGCGCTGGCTCATCCAGGCATCGTCTTGCCACGCGTGGGAAGAAGAGCCGGTGACGATGGAGCCGGTTTGGGGCGGGAGCTCGGCGGCGAAGGCGTAGGGGTCGGCCTTGAGGACTTTGTAGCCGTTGAGCTCGGAGTGGATGAAGTACTTGTAGATAGCGCCGGCTTTGACGCCGGGCACGAAGAGCTCCCAGACGCCGGCTTCGCGGCGGCGCATGGGGAGATTGCGCTGGTCCCAGCGGTTGAAATCGCCGGTGACGTGGACGAGGTCGGCGTGGGGGGCCCAAACGGCGAAGCGGGTGCCGGAGACGCCGTCGACTTCCATGACATGGGAGCCGAGGGCGCGCCAGGCTTCCTGATTGGTGCCTTCGCCGAAGAGATGGAGGTCGTATTCACCGAGGAGGGTCCAGAAGCGGTAGGGATCCTCGATCAAGTAGGCGTCGCCGGTGAAGGGGACGACGCGGTAGAGATAGGTGGGCGCGCTTTTTTCGAGGCGGACGGCGAAGACGCCATTGTCGTGGATGCGCTCCATGGGGGCAATGCCGTCGAGGAGAACGACGTCGACGTGGCGGGCCCAGGGGATGAAACAGCGGAGGTCGACACCGGTTTCGTCGACGTGGGGGCCGAGCACGGAAAAGGGATCGCGGTGGTATCCTCCGGCGATCGCCTCGATCTCCTGGGGAGGCAGGGAGCTCATCGAGTCCTAGTATCGCAGAGGATTCAGCGAAAGGGCGCTGTGTTAGGCTTGGGGGATTATGCCCCTCTCTCGAATATGGGCAGTGTGCTCACTCGTTTGCTGGTCCGCCGCCACGGCGATGGCGGGGACGGTTACCTACACCGGTGCTGGTGGCAACCTCCCGGATGCGACGGTGAACACGGGGCCGTTGGTGCCAGGCGTTTTCGCGTCGAACCTGACGGTGAGCGGCAATTATTCGCTGCCCGCCACGGGCGTGAACGTGACGTTGACATTGGTGGGCTTTTACCATCCCTTCGCCGGCGACCTCATTGTGGAGCTGGTGAACTTGACGAACAACGTGACGGCGACGGTGTTCGCGAGGATTTGCAAAACGACGCCGGCGGCGGCGTACCCTGATCCGGATCCGGGTTGCCTGGCGGATTTTTCGCCGGGGGCGTCGAACTACGTGTTTCGCGATGATGCGGCCAATGACCTTTGGGTGGTGGCGGCGGGATTGGGAGACGCGGACGCGATTCCTACGGACGAATACATCCCGTCGCTGGCGTTGACGGGGGCGCCGAGCAACCTGTCGGTGATGTTCAACGGGCTGGATCCGAATGGCGACTGGCAATTGCGGATCACGGATCTTTATCCAGACAGCGATACGGATGCGCCACCGGTGTATCGAGGGTCGCTGCAGGCGTGGCAATTGACGCTGACGAGCGTGCCGGAGCCGGGTACGGCTGGCGCCGCGGGCGCGGGTCTGCTGGCGCTGGCGGGTTGGGCCTGGAGGAGACGGGGCGCGGTCCACTATCATCGAAAAGATGCCTTCATTGCCCCTGAGCGGGAAGAACTGTCTGGTGGCGGGTGCGAGCCGTGGCATCGGTCTGGCGATTGCAAAAGCAGTGGCCGAGGCCGGTGCGCACACGACGCTGGCGGCGCGATCGACTGACGCCCTCGAGAAAGAAGCCGCCTCGCTACGAGAACGCGGCTTTTCAGCGCGCGCGCTGGAACTGGATATCAAGAGCAAGAGTTCGGTGGAGCGCGCGGCCAACGCCGAGCCTTGGGACATTCTGGTGAATGTCTCCGGCACGAACGTGCGCAAGCGGCTGGGCGATTACACGGAAGAAGAATACGAGCACATCTTCGAGACGAACCTGCATGGCATCGTGCGGCTGACGCGCGCGGTGGGCGCGGGGATGCTGAAGCGCAAGCGCGGCAAGGTGATCAACATCGGGTCGTTGACGTCGGGGCTGGGGATTCCGTATCTCTCGATTTACGCGATGACGAAGAGCGCGATCGCCGGGTTGACGCGTACGTTGGCGACGGAGTGGGCGCGCGAGAACATTCAGGTGAACTGCATTGCGCCGGGCTTCATTCTGACGGATCTGAATCGCCAGATGTGGCAAGACCCGGTGATGCAGGACTGGCTGAAGGGCGCGCAAGCGAACCCGAGGCTCGGGACGCCCGAGGACATTGCGCCGCTGGCGGCGTTTCTGGCGGGGCCGGGATCGGACTACATTACGGGGCAGACGATTTACGTGGATGGAGGCTACTCGACGACGGCGCGTTGGCCGTTCGAGCCGGTTTAGTTCTATGGCGACTTCACAAAAGATGGCGTTGGTGACGGGCGCGGGCAGCGGCATTGGGCGGGCGTCGGCGGTGGCGCTGGCGAAGGCGGGCTGGCGCGTGGTGGCGGTGGGCCGTCGCGAAGCGGAGCTCGAGAAGACGGCGGGGATGGCGGCGGGGATCATCGCGCAGGCGGCGGATGTGACGCAGCCGGCGGCGGTGCGCGAGCTGTTCGATGGACTCGAGCGGTTGGACTTGCTGTTCAACAACGCCGGCATGGGCGCTCCGGCGATTCCGATGGATGAGCTGACGTTCGAGCAGTGGTCCGCGGTGGTGAATGTGAACCTGACGGGCGCGTTCTTGTGCGCTCAACAGGCGATGCGGATCATGAAGAAGCAAGCGCCGATGGGCGGGCGGATCATCAACAACGGGTCGATTTCCGCGTATGCGCCGCGGCCGAATTCAGCGCCTTACACGGCGACGAAGCATGCGATCACGGGGTTGACGAAATCGATTTCGCTGGACGGACGGCCGTGGGACATTGCTTGCAGCCAGATCGATATCGGCAATGCGGCGACGGAGATGACGGAGCGGATGAAGAACGGCGTGGCGCAGGCGGATGGCAGCGTGAAGCCGGAGCCGCGCATGGACGTGCAACACGTCGCTGACATGGTGGTCCACATGGCGGGGCTGCCGCTCGAGGCGAATGTGCAGTTCGTCACGATCATGGCGACGAAGATGCCGCTGGTGGGCCGCGGATGAAGCTGGCGTGTTTCTTGTTGGCCGCTTCGGTGTTCGCGCAGACGAAGCCGGTGCGCGTGTTGTTCATCGGCAACAGCTACACCTATTACAACGAGATGCCGCAGACGTTCGCGGCCTTGGCGCCGGCTGGAAAGAAGGCCGACGTGAAGGCGATTACGCAGGGCGGAGCGTCGCTGGGCGAGCTGTGGTACCGGCCGGATGTCAGGCAGGCGCTGGAGAACGAACGCTGGGACTTCGTGGTGTTGCAGGAGCATAGCCTGCTGGGCTTTGCGTCGCGCGATGGCGAGGCGGTGGTGAACGAGCCGGATTACTTCTGGCATGACGTGCGGCTGTTCGAGCCGGATGTGCGGCGAGCCGGGGCGACGATGGTGCTGTATCACACGTGGTCGCGGAAGAATAATCTGGCGGCGCAGGCGGATCTGGATTATGCCTATGGCGTGGCGGCGACGGAGATGAAGGTGCGTCGCGCACCGGTGGGACGGGCGTGGTTCGAGTTGCGGCAGAAGAATTCGGAGATCGAGCTGTACGCTCCGGATGGCTCGCATCCGTCACCGGCGGGGAGCTTCGTGGCGGCTTGCGTGATCGCGCAGACGATTTTCGAGGAGCCATGTTTGGCGCGTTCTGGCGCTGGCGAGGAAGTGTTGCGCGCGGCGGCGATGAAGGCGGTGGAGGAGGCTCGGTCGGCTGGGCCGGTGGCGCGGCGTTCGTCAGGAACGATCGTCAGCCGGGTGGAGAAGATGCCGGCAACAAAGCCGACGCCCGAAGACTTTGCGGGGTCGTGGAAGGGGCGCGTGTGGATGTATCGCGAGCCGGCGCAGTTCGCGTTGGAGCTTTCGTGGGAAGGGGCGGCCTGCAAGGGCACTTGGTTGGTGACGGCGCCGGGGTCGGGAACGCGGTCGGTGCGGCCGTTGGCGAAGTGCGCGTTGGGTGACGATGGCGTGCTCGAGTTCACGGTGCAGGACTGGTTCGAAGCGGCAGTGGAGACGCATCGCGTGCGGCTGAAAGGCGACAAGCTCGCGGCCGAGGTCGCGGTGGGGTTCCGGACGCCGATGCGGCGGGCGACGGGGACGTGGCAAGCGTCGCGCGCAAAGAATTAGGCGATCCGTGATGCGACGCTGGGGGTTGGTTCTGTTGCTGGCGCAAGGCGCCGGTTGGCAGGCGGGGTATTTGGGCGGATCGGGAGTGGACGATTGCGATGACGTGGCCGTGCTGCCGGGCGGCGACATCGTGCTGGCTTGTCATTCGACGACACCGCGCTTTGGCAATCTTCCGTTGAAGCTGATTCAGCGGCGCGATGACATGGACGCTTTCGTGGTGCGGATGGACGCCGCGCTATTGAACCTGCGCTGGGCGACGCGGCTGGGCGGGAATGCGCATGATGCCGCTTGGCGCTTGCGCGTGGCCGGGGGCGATGTTTGGGTGACGGGCATGACGAAGTCGGCCGATTTTCCGGTGACCGATGATGCGCTGCAGAAGCAGTTTGGCGGCGGGGAGAGCGATGGTTTCGTGGCTCGCTTGGACTTGAGCGAGGGCCGGGTCCGGTATGCGTCCTATGTTGGTGGCGCGGGGGTGGATGAGCTGAACGACGTGGCGGTGACTGGGGAGCGAGTGATCGCGGTGGGCACGACGTCGTCGAAGTGGGCGGGGGCGAAGCATCATGGCGGCCGTGGGAAGAAGGATGGGTTCTTCACGCAAGTTTGGCCCACGCAAGGCACCTGGACGCTGGTGTTGGGCGGGGAGAACGATGAGAAGCTGACGGCAATGGCGGTGGAGGCGGGCGGCGGGTTGATCGCGGTGGGCTTTAGCGAGTCGCTGGACTTTCCGGGGTCGCGGATGGTAACGAAGTACAAGGCGATGGGCGAGGCGCTGGTGGTGCGCGTGAGCGCGGAGGGCGCGTTCACGGGCGGGACGTTCATTGGCGGCGAGGAACAGGACACGGGATGGGGGCTGGCGGTGGATGAGCTGGGCGCGGTTTATGTGAGCGGCATCACTTCGTCGAAGCGGCTGCCGGTGAAGGGCAAGGTGTATCAGCGGACGCTGCATGGGGCGGCCGACGTTTTCGTGGCAAAGCTGGACAAGGCGCTGAAACCGGTTTGGCTGACCTACTTCGGGGGCGCGGGCAAGGACGTGGCGGGCTATGACGGCCGGAGCCTGGCGCTGCGGGCGAATGGCGATGTGGTGATTGTGGGGTCGACGGACTCGGCGGATCTGCCGGTGGAGGACGCGCTGCAGGCGGCGCATGGCGGCGGCGACAGCGATGGCTTTCTGGCGGTGCTGACGGGCGATGGCGCGCGGCTGCGCTATGGCACGTATTGGGGCGGGAGCGGCCGGGATGCGCTGGAGGGCGTGGCGATTGGCGAAGGGGACCGGGTGGTGGCGACGGGGGCCGGGGGATGGCCGCCGCGGCGCGTGAACGCGCGGGCGCACGCGGGCGGTTTTTTCGACGCGACGATGGTCAGCGTAGAGGTTCCGCAGGGGTTCCTTCGTCGTTGACGCGGCCAGCCCATTCGGCGCCGGCGAGAACGACTTGGGAACCGATGAAGCTCCAGAGAATGACGGCGACGCTCACATAGAAGACGCCGTATTCGTGGCGGAGCTTGGGCTGGAAGACGGGCCAAGTGGCCACAATCAAATACTTGTAGAGCTCCATGGCGAGGCCGATGAAGACGGCCGCCGGAAGGATGCGCGTCAACGGCACGCGGCCGTTGGGCAGGAGCCAATAAACGAGGAACGTGGCGAGGATCGTCATGGGGATGGCGGCAGTCTTGAGGATGACGGAGGTGAGGAAGCCCAGCACCAGTGAATCGGACCCGAGCATCGACTTCATCCAGGTTTGATTGAAGGCGGTGAAGGTGACGGAGGCGAGCGCGAGCGTGCCGCAGCCCATGATGAGGCCCATGGAGACGAGCTGGTTGCGGAGGAAGCTGCGGTTGACCTTGATGCCGAAAGCCTTGTTGAGCGCGACTTCCAGCGGTTCGAAGACGCCGTTGGCGGTGAAGAAGAGCATGAGGAGCGAAGCCCATTGGAGGGGTCCTCGCTCGTTGGCGATTTCGCGGATGCGGAGAGGGATGTAATAGCCGAGCTCGCCGGGGAAGTATTCGCGGAGGGCGGCGTAGATGGCTTGCTCGGCGGCGGGCCAGCCGAGGGCGTAGCGGCAGAGCGAGACCATGACGACCATGAAGGGGAAGAAGGAGAGCAGGACGTTGGCGGCGATGGAGAAGCCGTAGACGTGGACTTCGGTCTCCATGAGGTAGCCGAGCGTGCGTTTGATCTCGGGCCAGAGACGGACGGGGTCGAAGCGGAGGAGTTGGAGATAGCGGAGGAAGAGCATATGAGAAAAGCCGGGCATTGCTGCCCGGCTTCGCTTTGGATTTGAACCGGAAGCTAGTTGGTCTTCAGGAAGGTGAAGAGGACGAGCGATTCCATGAACGCGAGGCCGATGAGGGCGAGCGTGCGGATGGCGCCGGCGGTGCCGGGGTTGCGCGCGATGCCTTCGGCGGCGGAAGCGACGGCCTTGCCCTGGCCCATGGCGGCGAGACCCGCGGCGAGGCCGAGGCCGACGACGCCGGGGACGAGCGGCTCATGAGCGGCGCCGCCGGACTGGGCGAAGATGGGCGCCACGAACAGCAGCGCCGGGATGATGGCTTTCTTCATAGCTAACTAGCTCCTAACTTTGAACTGACTGAGATCGACCGCAGGAGGTGGTTGCACAGGAGCGTTTGGGACGACCTGGCCTCACGCTGGGGCCGGAAGGCTTTTAGTGCTCGTGCTCGACGGCACCGGCGACGTAGGCCATGGTGAGCACCATGAAAATGAACGCCTGGACGAAGCTGACGAAGGTGTGCAGCCCCATGAAGATGACCGGGACGACCGCGGGGACCAAGCCCAGGAAGGCGATGGTGACCATTTCGCCGGCCAGCATGTTGGCGTAAAGACGGATGGTGAGCGAAACCGGGCGGATGAAGACGCTGATGATTTCGACCACGAACATGAAGGGCATGAGCCACCAGACGGGGCCGGCGAAGTGCTTGAGGTAGCCGACGCCGTTTTCCTTGAAGCCCCAGAAGTTGAAGTAGAGGAAGACGAGCATGGCGCAGCCGGCGGGCACGAAGGTGGACATCGTCGGCGATTCGAACGTGGGGATGACGCCCAGCAGGTTCGACGTGAGGATGAAGATGAAGAGCGTGGCGAACAGGTAGACGTGGGACTTGAAGCCGTGGCCGATGACGTCGTGAGCGAGGTCGTAGACGAACTCCCAGAGCATTTCGAAGATCTGCTGGAGAGTGCCGGGCTTGTCGACCGAGAGCGACGACTTGACGAGCGCCGCGACCACCATGATGAGGGCGACGACAAGGAGCTGCATCACCATCCAATTGGTCCAGGGGCCGCCGTGTTCGGCGCCGCCGTGGCCTTCGAGGCCAACCGCAGCGAGGAAGGAGTGAGCAGGGCCCGCCAGATACTTGTTGAACAGAGCTGTGAGCCAGAGTTCGTGTTCGTGCATGAAAAAACCGAATCTATATGATAACACGGGCTTTTGGTCTATACTGGCTGCCATGAAGAAGATCGATTGGAGCTATCACCGGCCGGGTTGAACGAGCTGTGGAAGGGCGCAGGAGTTTCTTGCGCGAACGGGAGCAACGCCGCGTGAGCAAGTGGACGCGAAGAAGAAGGTTTTTGGGCGCGAGAAGGCGCTCGAGCTGCTGGCCGCGGCGGAGACGCTGATGGTGGCCAAGGGCAAGAAGGTGGTGGAGGTGGATTTGCGCGCGTCGCGCGACTTCGAGGCGCTGGTGCCGATGATGTTGGGGCCGACGGGGAATCTGCGCGCGCCGCTGTTGATGGCAGGCAAGAAGCTGCTGGTGGGCTTCGATGAAGACCACTACCGGAAGCTACTGGAGGCTTGATGGAACGGCGGAGTTTTTTCTGGAGCATGGCGGCGGCGCAGGGGATCGCGGGGTCGCCGGAGTTGGTGTTGGAGCGGCCGGCGAACGGGCGTCCGCATGAGGGCAAGGTGTTTGCGGCGATCCAGCCGCACTCCGATGATCTGCCGATTTTTGCCGGTGGGCTGGTGGCGAAGCTGGTGGCCGAGGGCTATACCGGCCACTTGATCCGGATCACGAACGACGAGGCCGCCGGGCCGGGGACGATTGGCGAATGCGTGGCGGCGAATGAGAAGGATAACTTCGCGATCGCGCGGTCGCTCGGGCTGACGAAGGTTTACGATTTCTGGAATCGCAACCATCGGATGGATGGCGAGGAGAAGCTCGAGATCCGGGCGCGGCTGATTTTTCTGATCCGGCTGTTGAAGGTGGATACGGTGATCTCGTATGACCCGTGGGGGCATTACGAGGAGAATCCGGATCACTACGTGACGGCGAGCGTGGTGGAGGCGGCTTGCTGGATGGCGGGCGGGACGAAGGACTATCCGGAGCATTTCGATGCCGGGTTGAAGCCGCACGCGGTGCGGGAGAAGTATTACTTCGCGCGCGGTCCGCAGTTGGTGAACCGGGTGGTGGATATCGGGCCTTGGGTGGAGAAGAAGATCGACGCCAATTTGGCGAATGTGGCGCAGGGTCCGGCGGGACGGAATGGGTCGGCGCTGCGGCGGCGGTTGGCGGCGGAGGGGAAGCGGTTGCCGTTGTTGGGGAATGACGATGTGACGGCGGACCGGAATTATGTGCGGGAGTTCGTGTTGGGGGCGAACCGGGAGCTCGGGCGGCGGCACGGGATGGAGTGGGCGGAGGGGTATCACTACATTGGGCCGGAGCCGGATGCGGTGGCGGAGTATGTGAGGCGGAACGCGGTGGCGTTGTAGGTTGAATGAAAGTCCATCCGTGGCGGCGGTATTGTGCTCGGCAGGTGGACTACCTCTGGTTTGCGCTGATGCTGTCACCGGTGGAGAACAGGCTGCCCGGCCTCGAACAGGGTGGGAGCCTAATCTGGGGGATGGTGGCATGGACGCTCTATTGGATTCCTCTGGAAACAATCCTGCTGGCGACGGTGGGGACCACGCCGGGCAAGTATGTCATTGGGATCGAGGTTTGCACTTTCGAGGGAAAGCGCTTGGATTGGAAGGCCGCCTTGCGGCGTTCGATCCTGGTGGCGGTGGTCGGACAGGGAGCGGGGATGATCGCGATTTGCCAGACGTGTGAGGCGATCTCCGGACTCTACTTGGACTTGCGGGGCCGGGCATGGTGGGACGGCGAAGAGACGCAGGTCCGGGTGGGTGAGACCCGCTGGGGTGGCGTTATGTTGGTAGCGGTGACATTGGCATGGGTGAGTTGGAAGGTACGGTAGTGGTTCAGGGCAGCGGAAACATCTTTATCGACTTGGGCTTCCCCCCGGACGAGGCCAGTAGTCTGGCCGTGCGATCGGAGATGATGCTGGCGCTGCGACGGTTCATCCGGAAGGAACGGCTGACGCAGGCGCAGGCGGCGGAGGTGCTGGAGGTGAGCCAGCCGCGGGTGTCGGACCTGATGCGGGCAAGATCGGGCGGTTTTCGCTGGACTCGCTGGTGACGATGCTGGGACGGGCCGGGCTCGAGGTGACGCTGAAAGTGCGGCCTCGTCGCGCGGCTTAGCCGAGGTAGTCGAAGAGGCTTTGGCGGTTGGCCTTGGCGCGGGCCTGGAGCGCGGCCTGTTGATCGCGCGTGGCGGTGTTGAGCTCGAGGGCGGCCTGCATGAGGTCGGTATCCTCGATGTCGCTGATGAGCGAGAGCAGGCGCGTCTTTTCCTTGCCGGTGGCGTCGGTGGCTTCGGTAACGCGATTTTGGGCGGCGCGTAGCGGGCGAGTTGGGTGTTGAGGTGGTCAGTGGCGGTGCGGAGGCCGGGGAGGGCGGCGTTGATGGCGGCGTCGTCGTTGGCGAAGAGGGCGTCGCGGAGATCGGTGAGGGTCTTGAAGACGTTTTTCGCGGGATCGTCGTTGTCCCAGATTTCCTGGGCAGTGAGCGCGACGGGGAAGCTGCCACCAGTGGGGTGGAGAATCTGGCGCGTGGCGGCGCTGCCGTTGTAGCCGGAGATGGTGGACTCGTAGGGCGGGGTTTGATCGCTGTCGCCGGAGAAGATGTAGCGGCCCTGGACCTGAGTGCGGGTGGAACCGACCATTTGATCGAGGATGGACTGGATCTCGTTGCCGAGCACGGTGCGGGACTGGGCGGTGGCGAAGGAAGTGGCGCCTTGGGAGCCGAGCGTGGAGGCGCGGTCCATGCCTTTGAGGGCGTTCTGCAGGATGCCTTCGGCGGTGTCGACTTCGGTTTTGACCTGGGAGAGATTGCGGCCGGTTTGCTCGACGCGGGAGAGATCGGCGCGGCTGGCCAGTAGGACGCCGACGTGATCGGGATCGTCACCGACGGTGTTGAGGCGCTTGCCGGAGCTGATTTGGCGCGTGGCGGTGTCGATGCGGGCGTTGAGACGCCGGGCATTCTGGAGGAAGACTTCGTCGTGGGGCTTGAGGGCGGAGACCATGCCAGTTACCTCGCCATGTCGATGACGGTTTGCGTCATTTCGTTGAGCGTCTTGAAGAGTTGGGCGGCGGCCTGATAGGCGCGCTGGTATTGGACCATTTGGGCAGCCTCCTCGTCGAGGCTGACGCCGGATTCCTCCTGGCGCTGGGCCTTGGCCTGGGTAACGAGCTTGAGCTGCGTTTCAGCGTTGGACCGGGCGTCGGCGACGGAGCGGCCGAGGCGGCCGGCGACGATGCCGATGGATTCCGAATAGGTGTAGCCGGAGGCTTGGCGGCGCTGGGCGAGTTGGGTGAGGGCGACGGCGTTGCCGTTGCCGCCGGGCTGGGCGGCGGTGGCGATGGCGAGCTGTTGGGGCGTGAGGGGGTTGGCCTTCAACGAGAGCGCGGCGCCGGCGTTGGCGTCGAACGAGAAGAGCTCGGCGCCGGGAGTGGCGCCGGTCATGTCGACGCCGCCCTGGAGGGTGAAGTTGATGTCGCCGGCAATGTTGGCGGCGAGGTCATCGACGGAAGCCAGCAGTTCGGGAACGACCTTATTGTAGGTGTCGAGGTGCTGGGCGATTTTACCGCCGGTGAGGTAGCGGGTGATGTCCTCGCCGTTGTTGTCGAGGACAGTGCGGTCGCCGGCATCGAAGCCGGCCTGGATGGGATAAGTACGGTCGCCGATGGCGAGCAGGCGGTTGCCGCCGATGAAGATGGCGACGGTGCCGTCGCCCTGGTCGAGCGCGGCGAAATTGACCTGGCCGGAGAGCTCCTCCATGAGGTTGTGGAGCTCGGCTTCGACGCCGGGGTCGCCGGAGGAGGTGGAGGCGGAGCGAAGCGTTTTGTTGAGCTCGGCGATGCGGCCAGCGAGCTCGTTGATCTTGTTGACGGAGGTGCGAAGCTGCTCGTCGGCCTCGCCGCGGACGGCGGCGAGTGAGGTGGCGGTGGACTGGAAGGCCTGGGCGACGTCCTGCGCCCGGTCGAGCGTGGTTTGGCGGGCGTTGAGGTCGTTGGGGGTGACAGTGAGCTGCGAGAAGCTCTGGAAGAGCTTGTTGACGGCGCCGGAGAAGCCGGAATTGGCGTCGACGGGCAGGAGCGGCTCGAGCCGGGCGAGATCGGCGGCGGCTTGTTCGTGCCGGGCAAGGTTCGAGGTCCGGTCGCGAACGGAGGCTTCGGTGTATTTGTTGCGATAGCTGACGATGTCGCCGGGCCTGACGCCGCCGAAGATGCCGCGGTCCGGATCGAAGCGGAGGGCTTCGGGCAGATGGCGCTGCTTGGCGAAGCCGGGCGTGTTGACGTTGGCGACGTTGTTCTGGACGACGTTGAGCGAGCGCTCGAACGTCTTCATGGCTCCGGCCGAGCCTTGGAGCGCGCCAAGGAGACTACCCATGGTGAACGGCTCCCTGAGCGTCGTAGGTGACCGGGGGAGCGAGTTCGCCGAGACGCTCGCGCCAGCCGGCGCCCCATTCACCCCAGCCGTGGAGAAGGGCCCCGACGCGGCGGACCTGCCGGGCGTCGAGAGACGGCGGCGGATCCTGGCCGATGAGCTCCCGCAGGCCGCGCGCGACAGCCTCGAGCGAGGCCGCCGAGGCGGGGCCTTCGAGAAGAGTCTCGAGAGCGTCGAGCGGGGCGGACATGGCTTAGGCGACGCCTCCGAGGGCCTCGGTGACGATGGACGAGGCGATGGTGGTGGGGTCGGGCTTGTATTCGCCGCCCTGGACCAGCTTCGACAGCTGGTCGACCAAGCCGAGCCGCGCCGGAGAATCCGAGCGGAGACTGTCGAGACTGCCGGCCAGGCCCGATAACTGGACCTGGTCGTCAAAATCCCCGCCGGAACCGGCCGTGCGGGAGTTGCCCGAACTGCGGTCCACCGCGCGCGCAGCCGATGTGGTGGTTACACTGATCCCTGCGGCGTTGGTGTCGGTGGGGTTGTTGTTGTTGATGCGCATTTGTCCATGCTTATCGGGAGGGGGAGGGAAGGTTTTAGGGGGAGGGGGAACTTTTTTTGGGGGAGGAGCGTAAGATGAGAGAAGAGGAGCCGAGTTGACGCGTACTCTTTTTGTGTTCACATTGCTGACAGCCTGCTTGTTGGCGGCGGCGAAGCCCGCCCCGACGTATCATCGCGAGGTGGCCCGGATCCTGCAGAACCGGTGCCAGGAATGCCATCGCCCGGGCGAGGCGGCGCCGATGCCGCTGCTGACTTATCAACAAGTCAGGCCCTGGGCGAAGGCGATCAAGCAATCGGTGCTGGCCAAAAAGATGCCGCCGTGGTTTGCCGCGCCGGGCGTGGGCCATTGGGCAAATGACCGGAGCTTGACGGCGGCCGAGATCCAGACGGTGTCGGACTGGGTGGACGCCGGAGCGCCGGAAGGGAGCCCGAAGGACGAGCCGGCGGCACGGACGTTCGCGACGGGATGGGGCATCGGACAACCGGATGTGGTGTTTGAGATGCCGAAGCCGTTCGCGATCCCGGCGTCGGGCACGATTCATTACCATTACGTCATCATTCCCACGGGGTTCAAGGAAGATCGCTGGGTGACGGCGGCGGAGATCCGGCCGGGGAACCGGGCCGTAAACCACCATGTGATCGCCTACTTGCGCGAGCCGGGGTCGAAGTGGTTCGAGGGCATGCCGGTGGGCGAGGCTTTTCTGCCGGGGAAACGCAATTCAGAAGGTGGAGCGTCGGGGTTCCTGGTGGGCTACGCGCCGGGCGTGCCGGCGACGGTGCTGGAGCCGGGTCAGGCGAAGTTGGTGAAGGCGGGGACGGACATCGTCTTACAGTTGCACTACACGGCGAATGGGAAAGAGGCGACGGATCAATCGAAAGTGGGGTTGGTGTTCGCCAAGGAGCCGCCGCGGGAGCAGGTGTTGACGTTGTCGGCGACGAATTCGCGGTTCGAGATTCCGCCGGGAGCGGCCGATTATCCGGTGCAGAGCAAGTTCGAGTTCCGGGGGGGCGGCAAGCTGGTGGCGTTGATTCCGCACATGCATTTGCGGGGCAAGAGTTTCGAATTCCGGCTGGTGTATCCGGACGGGCGAACCGATGTTCTCTTGAAGGTGCCGCGCTACGACTTCAATTGGCAGCTGGGGTATCAGCCGGCGCCGTTCATCGAAGTGCCGGCGGGGGCGAGGCTCGAGTGCACGGCGACGTTCGACAATTCGCCGAACAATCCGTACAACCCGGATCCGAAGGCGACGGTGCGGTGGGGCGAGCAGAGCTGGGACGAGATGATGATGGGCTTTTTCGATATCGCGATCGATGCCAAGCTGGGACCCGGCGTCGCATTTCCGCGGCCGTCCGGCGGCGGCGCGCAGCACGAACGGAGGAGAGTGAGCTTTCATGTTGAGAATCACGGGCGGCCTGTTGGCCGCGAGCGCGTTGGGCTTCGCCGCGACGCCCACCTTTCATAAGGACATTCAGCCGATTCTGGCCAATCATTGCCAGAGCTGCCATCGCGCGGGCGAGATCGGTCCGATGAAACTGATGAGCTATCAGGACGTGCGGCCGTGGGCGAAGCAGATCAAGCAATCCGTGCTGGCTCGGCGGATGCCGCCGTGGTTCGCGGATCCGCATGTGGGCAAGTTCGCCAATGACCGGTCCATGCCGAAGCCGGAGATCGACGCGCTGGTGGCCTGGGTGGACGCCGGTGCGCCGGAGGGCAACAAGAAAGACGCTCCGGCGCCGCGCACGTTCGTGGAGGGCTGGAACATTCCGAAGCCCGACATGGTGGTGGAGATGCCGAACGCCTTCGAGGTTCCGAAGGATGGCAAGGTCGACTACCAGTACATCGTGATCCCGATGGATTTGAAGACGGACAAGTGGCTGCGCATGGTGGAAGCCCGTCCGCTGGACCGGAGCGTGGTGCATCACATCGTGGTGTTCGCGCGGAGCCCGCGGTCGAAGTGGCTGCGGGGCGAGGCGGAGCCGGGCAAGCCGTTTACGCCGCCGCGCACGCGCCCGGATGGGAGGCCGCGGAACGACATTGGCGGCGAAGGCAACGAGATTCTGACGATCTACACGCCGGGCAATGTGCCGGACATGTGGAATTCGCGGCAGGCGAAGCTGATCGAAGCCGGTTCGGACCTGGTGCTGCAGATGCACTATACGCCGAATGGGAAGGCCGCGGTGATGGACAAGTCGAAGGTCGGGTTCGTGTTTGCGGACGCGGCGCCGGAGGAGCGGATCATGACGGTGTCGGCGTCGAGCACGCGGTTCGAGATTCCGCCGGGCGATCCGCATTACGCCGTTTCGGGCCGGACGATGATTCCGAACGAGGCCCGGCTGTTGAGCTTCTTCCCGCACATGCATTTGCGCGGGGCGGAGTTCGAGTATCGCGTGGCGATGCCGGGCGAAGCCACCGCCAAGCCAGTGTTGAAGGTGACGCCGTACAAGTTCGACTGGCAGCTGACCTACAAGCTCGAGACGCCGCTGGCGTTGCCAGCGGGGGCGCGCGTGGAGGCGACCGGCTGGTTCGACAATTCGCCGAACAACAAGTACAACCCGGATCCGAAGGCGACGGTGCGCTTTGGCGAGCAGAGCGATGAAGAGATGATGTTCGGATTCTTCGATATCGCTTTCGACGCGAAGCTCTCGCTGCGGGAGTTCTTCACACCGAAGAGGCCGGGGGCTCCGAAGACGGGCGAATGAGGCTGGTTTGGGCGCTGGTAGCGTTCCCGCTGCTGGCGCACGAGACGATCACCACGAAGCTGACGTGGTCGCGGGAGATCTCGCGGCTGGTGGCGGCGCGTTGCGTGGCGTGTCATCGCGAGGGGGGCCCGGCGCCGATGGCGTTGACCACCTATGACCAGGCGCGGCCGTGGGCGCGGGCGATCCAGGAAGAAGTGAGCGAGCGGCGGATGCCGCCGTGGGATGCCGACAAGGGCTTCGCCGAATACAAGCACGACTACTCGCTGACCACCGAAGAGATCAAGCTGTTCAACGACTGGGTGGAAGGCGGGGCGCCGAAGGGCGATGACAAGTATCTGGCTCCGGCAGCGGTGAAGCCGCCGTTGTGGCCGGCTTCGTTGGCGTTCGCTGGCGGCCGGGTGGTGGGCGATGGTGAGCGGCTCGCCGTTGCTTGGCGGGTAGCTGCCGTGAAGCCGGTGGGTACGGAGAAAGCGGAGCTGATCGCGCTGGCGGAACTGCCCGACGGCCGGGTGGAGCCGTTGGTGCATGTGGCTCGGTTTCGCGCGAAGTGGAATCGGGCTTATGAGTTCGCGGAGCCGTTGCTTTTGCCGGCGGGCACCGTGTTGCGCGTCACCGGTGGGCGGATTACCTTGCTGCCGTCGCCTGGCGGGCCCGCAGGAACTCGTCGCCTGGCTGCCAGGTAAAGAGCTTCGGCGCGTTGGCGGCGTTCAGGCCGAGAACGAAGCCGAGTTGCGAGACGGCTTCAATGCCGGACCAATCCCAATCCTCTGAATACTCGTCGCTCGGCTGGTGGTAGCGCTTCGAATAAGCGCGCCGCTGGGCGAGCGCCTGCTCCGCGTTGACGCCTTCATATTGGAGACCGAGGCCGATGGAAAAGGCCGGGACGCCGCCGCGCGCGAAGGAGAAGTGATCCGATCGGTAGTAGCTTCCCTGCCCTGGATTGGGATCGGGCGAGAGGCGGAAATTGAAGCGCTGGGCGGCTTCCTGGAGCAAGGGCCAGGCGGTGGTGCGTTCGGCGCCGATGGCGACGAGGTCGCGCGGGCGGCCGTAGGGCGCGACGGCGTCGAAGTTGAGATTCAACTGCGTTTTGGAGAAAGGGACGACGGGGTGCTTGGCGTAGTAGGCGCTGCCGCGGAGTCCGCTTTCTTCGGCGGTGACGGCCAGGAAGATGGCCGTGCGGCGGGGCTTGACGGGGAGGGCGGCCCAAGCGCGCGCGAGTTCGACGATCATGGCGCAGCCGGTGGCGTTGTCGACGGCGCCGTTGTAGATGCCGTCGGGGGAGAGGGCGGGATCGAGGCCGAGGTGGTCCCAGTGGGCGGTGAAGACGACGGCTTGCTCCTTTAGATTTGGGTCGCTGCCTTCGACCTTGGCAATGATGTTGCGCGTTTCGATGGGGCGAATCCTGGCGGGGATGCGGAGCTTCCAGGTCTTGTTCAGCGGCCGGGCACGGAAGCCGCGCTGATCGGCGGCGGCGAGTAATGGCGCGACGGGCGTTCCGAGAAGCTTTTCGGCGGCGGCCGTGGTGACCCAGCCGGCAAAGGAGAGGGCGGGCTCATGGGCGTCGACGGGCACTTGGGGATCTTCCTTGCCCCAGGAACTGCGGACGACGTCCCAGGCGTAGCCGGCGCTTGCATCGGTGTGAATGATGACGGCGGCAATGGCGCCCTGGCGGGCCGCCTCTTCGAACTTGTAGATCCAGCGGCCGTAGTAGGTGAGCGCGGGGCCGCCGAAGAACTTGGGGTCGGTGGACGGAGGCTCGTTGGTGAAGAGGACGACGACTTTGCCCTTGACATCGATGTTCTGGTAGTCGTTCCACTTCAACTCCGGGGCGTTGATGCCGTGGCCGACGAAGACGACGGGCGCTTCGATTTCTTCGAGCGCTTTCTGGCGTTGGGAGGAACCGACCCACTCGTCGGCGAACTTGAGGCCTTCGAAGCTGGCTTCGCTGGCGATGGTGGTGACGCCGGTGAGGGGGACGCGCTGGAAGTAAGTGCCGTTGTCACCGGCGGGGGCGGCGCCAGCGGAGGCAAAGGCGGCGGCGAGGTATTCGGCGGTGAGATCGCCGCCGCGGGTGCCGACGCCGCGACCCTCGAGGAGGTCGGAGGCGAGGAAGCGGACGTGGGGGCGGAGCTTGGCGCCGGTGATGGTGGAGGGTTGGGCGGCGAGCGTGACGGCGAAGGTGGTGGCGAGAAGAAGCCTCATCAAACCCAATATAGTGGTAGCAGTATGGCCTTGAAGGCGAGCCTCGACCGGGTGGTGATCCAGAACTACAAGAGCATTGCGGCTTGTGATGTGGAACTACAGCCCCTCACTATCCTCGTGGGTCCGAATGGTAGCGGCAAGAGCAATTTCCTAGATGCACTCCGCTTCGTCTCAGACTGCTTGCGGTATTCCGTCGAGCAAGCAATCAGAGATCGGGGAGGCATTCAAGACCTACGCCGCCGTTCGGAGGGAAGGCCTCATCACTTCGGAGTGAAGCTGGAATTCAGAATCAACAGGAGCAAGGGGCAGTTCGCTTTCGAGTTGGGCGACCGTAAGGGTGGAGGGTTCTCAATCAAGAGAGAGGAGTTCCGGCTGCTCTCGGCAGGCCACAAGGGAATCGATTACCGCGTTGAAAATGGAAAACTCGAGCTCCGGCCCAATCCGTGGGAGTTGAAGGACGCACCGCCGGATCGCTTCATGCTACAAATCCTCGCGGGTCTACCTGGTTACTCAGATGCTCATCGCTTCCTTTCATCCATGGCGTTCTACAAGTTGAACCCTGATCGAATTCGAGACCTACAGCCTCAGGAGTCAGGTGAACTGCTACTTCGAGATGGTGCCAACTGCCCAGCAGTCCTTGGGTTCCTCACCAAGCACCACGCCGACATCAAGGAGAGGATTCAGGACTACCTGAGCCGTGTCGCGCCCGGAACGAGAAAAGTTGAGACGAAGTTGCTGGGCTTTAAGGAAACGCTGGAGTTCTCGGAATCCATCGAGGGGATCGAGAAGCCTCGAAAGTTCTATGCCGCGAGCATGTCGGATGGAACCCTCCGTGCCCTGGGCGTGCTACTCGCTCTTTTCCAATCGCCAAACGGACGGTCGCTGGTTTCTCTCATTGGCATCGAAGAGCCCGAAGTCGCGCTTCATCCGGGTGCCGCCGGAGTCCTGCTTGATTGCCTTCATGAGGCGGCGGCACAGCGTCAAGTCATTGTCACCAGCCACAGCCCGGATCTACTAGACCGACATGACTTCCCGGTCAACTCCATTCTGGCGGTGGCAGCAGAAAGGGGGGCTACCTCGATCGCGACACTAGAAGCTGGTGGTCGACGGGTGCTGGCAAAACGCCTCAAGACCCCTGGTGAACTACTGCGGGACAACGCGCTATTGCCTGACCCGGACAGGGTTCCTCGTGGAAACAGGCAGCTCACTCTGTTCTCATGACTAGTCCTACGCTGCTGTGCATCGTCGAAGGAGACGGTGAAGTCGCCGCTCTCCCTGTCCTACTTCGCAGGCTTTTCCCAAAAGTCAAAGTGCCGCGCCCATGGCGCAAGAATAGAGACTCGCTGATCAAGGCCAACGAGCTCGAGCGCGAAGTGAACGCAGCATTTGAGTTTCTTGGGGATGAACCCGGAGGCGTCTTGGTCCTTCTCGACGCGGACGACGAATGCCCGGCGGAGTTGGGCCCACGCCTGAAGAAAAGAGCGGAATCGCCTAGAAGCAACGGGCGCGTTAATGTCTCGTTGGCTAATCGCGAGTTTGAGGCGTGGTTCCTTGCGGCGGCGCCTTCTGTTGCGGGTAAACGCGGCTTGTCCTGGATCTGGAGGTCCCAAACAGATCCGGAGAGCATTCGCGGGGCGAAGGAGTGGTTGTCTACGAAAATGAAGGGGAACGCACGTTACTCTCCCACCATCGACCAACCAGCCCTTGCGGCAGTTTTCGACCTGAATCTAGCTCGAAAACATTCAGCGTCGTTTCGCAAGTTCGAGAGACGGTAGCCGTCTGCTGGATGAGATAGCTTACGACTTGGTGGCGAAGTAGCCTTTGCGGGCTTGGGCCTTGATGCTCTTGTCCTTGAAGCGGATTTCGATCTTGCGGAAGCTGCCGTCCTTCTTGGGTTCGACGACGAATAGCTGATGGCGTATTGCGTGCGCAGTTCCTGCTCGATCTGCTGGAAGATTTCCTGGAGGCCTTGCTTGCGGTCGGGGCGGAAGACGCGGCCGCCGGTTTCCTCGGACATCTTGCGGAGATCGCCGTCGCTGACGCCGAAGGAGCGGTAGCCGTAGGCGCGGGGATCGAAGTAGTAGATGGAATAGACGATGGCGTCGGAGCGTGGGCGGCGTCGATGGCGTCGCGGAGCTTGAGGCGGCTGCCGGAATCGATGCCGTCGGTGATGACGACCACCACTTTGCGGCCCACTTCGCCTTTCAGCTTTTCGTCGGCGGCGAGATAGACGGCGTCGAAGAGCACGGTGCCGCGGGAGTTCTGGGGAATCGCTCCGCCGTTGAAGACGCTGGCGGCGGAGGCGTTGACGCGGAGGCCTTCGAGGCCCGCGGCGAGGATTTTTGGGGAACTGGCGAGGTCCTGCACGAGCTCGCATTCGGCACCGAAGCTGATGACGAAGGCCATGTCGCGCTTCTTGAGGACGGAGTTGAAGAAGGAGCGAGCGGCGGACTTCTCCGACTCGATGAGCGCTTCCTGGCTGGGGGAGACGTCGATGAGGAGGCCGATGGTCAAGGGGAGATCGGTGTCCTTGGTGAAGTTCCGGATCTCCTGCTTGACGCCGTCCTCGTAGAGCTCGACGTCGTCCTTGGTGAGCGTGGGGACGAGGGCGTTTTTCTTGTCGCGCGCCGTGAAGAGGACGTTGACGAGGTCCACCTGGACGCGGATGATGTCATCCTGCTGCGCCAGGGCGAGCGCTGGGGTGAGGGCCAGCAGATCACGGCGGGTCATGCCTTTTAGTGTCTCCTACTTGGCTGCACAGGTTGAAAAAAAGTCGAGGGCCCTGAGTCCGGAGCAACGATTATCGAAGCTCAGGCCGCGTCGGCCGCCGCGGGCAGCCGGTTGGGATCTGTTTTGTCTGACGTGAAGACCCGGGAGGTGGTTTCAAACGTCGGGGGCCATGAGTACCGGCGCGAGGGAAAGAGCGCGCCCGCTATACTGTAAGCCTATGGCTAGCCCCTCGCCGTTCCAGGGCCTGGAACACACGGCAATCGCATCTCCGAATCCGCAGAAGCTCGCGCAGTGGTATGTGGATCACCTCGACTTCCACATCAACTTCCAGTACGACGCCTTCTTCTTCGTGAAGGCGGCCAACGGGACAATGCTCGAGATCATTCCGTCGGCCAGCGACCGGGGCCCGAACGAGATGAAGACGATGGGCATCCGGCACTTGGCGATTCTGGTGTCGGACTTCGACGGCGCGCATGAAGAGCTGAAGAAACGCGGCGTGAAGTTCCTGGGCGAGCCTTACGAGAACCAGGGCAACCGGCTGGTGTTTTCGAAGACGGCGACGGCAACATCGTCATCTGATCTGGCGCCCGAAGCCTCTCTAATTCGTGCTCGGCCGCATCTTCCAGGCGTTCACGTACCGCGAGTTCCGGCTCATGTGGCTGGGCGCGTGCACATCGTCGATCGGGACGTGGCTGCAGAAGGCGGCGCAGAGCTGGCTGGTCTACGAGATTTCGAAATCGACGTTTCTGCTGGGGCTCGATCAGTTTCTGGGCGAGATTCCGATTCTGTTGTTCTCGCTGTTCGGCGGGGTGGCGAGTGACCGCTTCGACCGGCGCAAGATTCTGATCGGGTCGCAGTTGGGACAGATGACGTCGGCGTTCGTGCTGGCGGCGTTGTTCTTCCGCTTTGGGAACGGCGTGCCGGTGTGGTCGATTCTGGCGCTTTCGTTCGTGACAGGCTTTCGCAGGCGTTCGGCGGACCGGCGTATCAATCGATTTTGCCGATGATGGTGCCCAAGGACGCGATTCAGAACGCGATCGCGATGAACTCGCTGCAGTTCAACGTGGCGCGCGTGATCGGGCCGGTGATCGCGGCTTTGCGCTGGCAAACTGGGGTCCGACGTGGTGCTTTTCGCTGAACGGCTTGTCGTTCCTGGCGGTGATTTTCGCGCTGCTGTCGATTACCGAAAAGCGCGGCGGTGCCAAGAGCGGAGAGACGGTGCTCGAGAGCATCAACAGCGGAATCGCGTTCATCCGGAATCGCGAAGGCTTGGACGCGCTGATCGTGCTGGCATTTTCGATGACGGCACTGGGATTGCCGGTGATCACGTTTCTGCCGGTGATCGCGAAGGAAGTGTTCCATCAAGGCGCCGATGGCTTTACGCGGCTGCTGGTGGTGTCGGGCTGCGGGTCGATTTGCGGCGCGCTGATTGTGGCGGCGACGGGGCATGTGCAGCGCAAGGGCCGCTTCGCGCTGCTGAACCTGGTGGCGTTGGGCGCCGCTAGTGTCGGTGTTCGCGCTGTCGACGAATTTGTGGCTGAGCTATGCGATGTTGTTTTGCTCGAGCTGACGCTGATGTGCGTGTTCGCTTTCATCGCGAGCGTGGTGCAGAATCTGACGACGCATGAGATGCGCGGACGGGTGATGAGCGTTTATAACGTCGCGTTTCGCGGAGGCGGTCCGGTGGGGGCACTGGCGGCGGGGGAGTTGATCCACGTGTCTTCGGCGCCGACCGTGTTGTTGGGCTGCGGGACGCTGCTGGGGGTGTTGGGGTTGTACTTCTTGCTCGTCCGACCGCGGGTGGCTCGACTGTAGTGGGTAGGGGGACGGTGGTGCCGCCCCCCTTGGCGCTGCTTAGAGGGTATTGAGGAAGTCGAGCAGGGCTTGACGATCCTGGGGAGGAAGGGTGTTGAAGCGGTCGCGCGACCGGGTGGCCGTGCCGCCGTGGGCCTGGATCGCCGACTGCGCGTCGAGCGCGCGGCCGTCGTGCATCAGCATTTTGCGGTTGCGCATGCCCCAAAGAGGCGCGGTGCGGAACTCGGCGCCGGAGGCATTGGCTTGGGCGATGCCGTCGCCGGTGCCGATGTCGTGCAGGAGCCAATCGGACCAGGAGACGACCGGCCGGCGGTCGAGCGCGGGGATGGCGTTCGGGCCGGTGGCCAAAGCGCGGATGTGGCAGCTTTCGCAACCGATGTTGTTGAAGAGCTGGCGGCCGCGCTGAGTGGTCTGGTTTTGCGCGGCTTCGACGGGCGGCGCGAGGAACTTCATGAAGTTCTCGAAGCGATCGATGGCGCGGCGGCCGGTGGCCGGATCGCGCCGGTCTTCCGGATCAGGCACGGCGTCGCAGGCAGCGAGTTGCTCACGGGTGAGGCCGGTGCCGACTTCGCTCATGAAGAGGTCGTTGGTGATGCCCATCTCGTTGACATAGGCGTCGCCCGCGAAGGCGAGCAGGGTGGCCTGCTGGGCTTTCCAGCCGAAGCGGCCGATGCGGGGCAAGCGGGTGGCGACGTCGATGATCCGGGCGGCGCGACCGCGAATGCCATCGCCGTGGCGGTCGCCCGGGTCCTCGAGCGCGAGCAACGCCGCGTCGGGAATGGCTTCCACCAAACCGCCGCCGAAGATGGGAGTCGGGATGCGGCGGGCGAGAATCGTGGCATTGGTGGGGATCTGGGGCTGGCATTTGTGGTCGCTGTTGGAGAAGAGATGAATCAGCGAGCCACCCTGAGGTTCCTGGAAGACGCCGTTGAGCGTGGAGCCGGCACGCAGCACGGCCGTGTTGCCGACGCCGCCAATGGCGGGCGCGTTGTGGCAGGCGGCGCAGCCGGTGGCATTGTACGCGGGGCCGAGCCCGTCAGCGGCTTCTTCGGTCTCGAGGAAGTCGGCGCGGCCTTCGTGAAGAGGGCGATTTGCTGGGGCGTGAGCCCGGCCAGGGGAGACCCGATGACGCCTGGTGTGGGGGCGGGAGGGGGCGGCGGCGGAGGCAGGCGTTGGCCTGGCAACAAGGTCAGGCCGGTGGCCGCGGCCAACACAAGGGCGGTCATCCCGGCGTTCGTCTTCAGATTCTTCATGGCTCTCATTCCTCTCGTACTTGTCGGCGCCAGTAGCGCCAGAACCAGTGAAGCCGGAGAACGTCAAGAACTCGTGAGGAGAGGAAGGGGCGAGTGTAAAGGTCCGGTTAACTTACATTCTTTACAATCACTCGAGCGACAATCAGAAGTACCGTGCGCCCCGCGATCCTAGTCGAGCATCTAACGAAGTACTACGGCAAGCTCAGTGTTTTCGAGGATTTGAGCTTTGCGGTGCAGGAAGGCGAGCGCGTGGCGCTGGTGGGCGCATCGGGCGCGGGCAAGAGCACGATTCTCCATCTGTTGGGCGGCTTGGACCGGACGACAGGCGGGCGGATTTGGCTGGGTGAGGCGGAAGTGACGGCGCTGGACGAACCGGCGATGGCGGACTTGCGGAACCGGCAGATTGGTTTCGTGTGGCAGATCGCGTCGCTATTGCCGGAGTTTACGGCGGAGGAAAACGTTGCGATGCCGCTGTTGATCCGGGGGGAGAAGCCGGCGCGGGCGATCGAGAAGGCGCGAGCGTTGTTGGATGAGGTCGGGCTGGGCGATCGGCTGACACACCGGGCCGGCGAGCTCTCCGGCGGAGAGCAGCAGCGAGTGTCGCTGGCGCGGGCTTTGGTGGCAGAGCCGAAGTTTCTGTTTGCCGATGAGCCGACGGGGTCGTTGGACTACCGGACGGCGGAGAAGATCGTGACGTTATTAGAAACGCTTCATGAGCGACACCGCTGACGTCGGTTTACGTCACACATTCGGAAGAGTTCGCGGGGCGGTGCCACCGGGTATTGGAGCTCGAGAAGGGCCGGCTGCGCGAGGGACATATGTCCTGACCGGATGGCCTAGGTGAAAAGGTGGGGGAGGGAGAGTCAAAAAACTCCCCAGAAAGACTGATTGTCAGGCAGCAATCCGGCGATAGAATGAGGGTAGAACCATGTTCGAACGGTACACCGAAAAAGCGCGGCGGGTGATCTTCTTCGCCGGTATGAGGCCAGCCAGTTCGGGCAGTCCTTATATCGAAACAGAGCATCTGCTGTTGGGCCTCTTGCGCGAGGACAAGGCCCTGGCCAACCGTTCTTGCGGAGCCATGCGGCCATTGAGTCCATACGCAAGCAGATCGAGGCCCACACTACGATTCGAGAGAAAGTCTCGACGTCGGTGGACCTTCCCCTGAGCCATGAATGCAAGCGAGTGCTGGCCTATGCGGCCGAGGAGGCCGAGCGCTTGAACCACAAGCACATCGGCACGGAGCACTTGTTGCTGGGATTGCTGCGCGAGGAGAAATGCTTCGCGGCGGAGATCCTGCACGAGCGCGGCCTGCGGCTGTCGCAGGTGCGGGAGGAGATTGCGCGAGCGAACTCAGAGAAATCGAGCGCGAACCGTAGCAAGGAAAGCTCCATGCTGACGGAGTTTTCGCGCGACCTGACGCAGGCGGCGATGGACGGGCAGTTGGATCCGCTGATCGGGCGCGACCATGAGCTGGACCGCGTGATCCAGATCCTGTGCCGGCGCACGAAGAACAATCCGGTGCTCATTGGCGAGCCGGGAGTGGGCAAGACGGCGATCGTCGAAGGCTTGGCGCAAAAGATCGCCGATGGCGATGTTCCTTCGTTCCTCGCCGACAAGCGGATTCTGGCGCTCGACCTGTCGCTGATTGTCGCCGGCACGAAGTATCGCGGCCAGTTCGAAGAGCGGCTGAGACCATCATGAAAGAGCTGATGGAGAATCAGAACGCCATCATCTTCATCGATGAGCTGCACACGCTGGTGGGCGCGGGTTCGGCGGAAGGGTCGCTCGATGCGGCCAACATCCTGAAGCCGGCGCTGTCGCGCGGCGAGATCCAGTGCATTGGCGCCACGACGCCGGCCGAGTATCGCAAGTCGATCGAGAAAGACCGGTCGCTCGAGCGGCGTTTCCAGGCCGTGAAGGTGCCGCCGCCGTCGGAATCGGATGCCGTGAAGATCATGTACGGCATCAAGGAGCGCTACGAGAAGTTCCACGCGGTGGCGTACACGAATGAAGCGATCGAGAGCTCGGTGTTCGCGTCGAACCGCTTCATTCCGGACCGCTACCTGCCGGACAAGGCGATCGATTTGATCGACGAAGCCGGCGCGCGCGTGAAGCTGCGCCAGACGACGCTGCCGCCGGACGTGGCCGACATCCAGAAGCGCATCAAGTTCATCGTGCACCGCATGGAGAACGCGATTGCGAATCACGAATTCGAGAAGGCGCGGTTCTACTCCGATGAAGAGCGCAAGGAACGCGAGAACCTGCGCATGCTGCGCGAGAAGTACAACCTGGACGATACGTCGACGGGCGTGGTGACGAAGGACGACATCGAGGATGTCGTAGCGCGCTGGACCGGTGTGCCGATGACCTCGATCAAGGAAGAGGAAATCTCGAAGCTGCTGCGGATCGAGGAAGAGCTGCACAAGCGCGTGATCAGCCAGGACAAGGCGATTTCGGCGCTGGCGCGGGCGATCCGGCGGTCGCGGGCGGGGTTGAAGTCGCCGAAGCGGCTTCGGGCTCGTTCCTGTTCCTGGGCCCGACGGGCGTCGGCAAGACGGAAGTGGCGCGCGCGCTGGCCGAGTTCCTGTTCGGCAGCGAGAAGTCGCTCGTGCGCTTCGACATGTCGGAGTTCATGGAGAAGCACTCGGTGTCGAAGCTGATCGGCTCGCCTCCCGGCTACGTGGGCTACGAAGAGGGCGGCCAGTTGACGGAGCGCGTGAAGCGCAACCCGTATTCGATCATCCTGCTGGATGAAATCGAGAAGGCGCACCCGGATATCTACAACATCCTGCTGCAGGTGTTCGAAGACGGCCAGTTGACCGATGGGCTCGGCAACACGGTGGACTTCAAGAACACGATCATCATCATGACGTCGAACCTGGGCGCCCGCTTCCTGGACAAGAAGAAGGGCATGGGCTTCGACATCCCCAGCGAGCGGATTCCCGCGAAGGTGGAGGATCAGGTGATGGCCGAAGTGAAGAAGGCCTTCAATCCGGAGTTCCTGAACCGCCTGGATGAAGTGATCCTCTTCATGAGCCTGACGGACGAGGACCTGATGCAGATCGTCGACCTGCAGGTGGAGATCATCAACGTGAATCTGGCGGCCAAGCAGTTGAAGATCCAACTGACGCCGGAAGCGTCGAAGTACATCCTCGAGAAGACGATGGGCGACCGTTCGTACGGCGCGCGTCCGCTGCGCCGGGCGCTGCAGAAGTACATCGAGGATCCGCTGGCGGAACTGGTGATCCAAGGGTCGCTGCCGCGGCCTTGCGAACTCGAAGTCTACTTGGCGATACCGGCATCTTCTGCCGGCCGATCAACCAGGAGCAGGCCGAAGGCGAACCGGCGGTGGTCGGCGCGGGCGGTGGCACGGCGACGCTCAGCGAAGGTCTGGCGCTGTATACGTTCTAAGCGGATCGTTCGAATCGGACAGGGCCCTCGGCTTCGGCCGGGGGCTTTGTCTTTTTGTTGGGCTTTGGCTCAAGTGAGGGGGAGGAATGGACGATAAAGAGGGGAGAGCGGAAATTCTGGCGTAAGATAGGGAACAGTCATGACACCGAGTCCAGCCAAATCGGTACTGACGGAAGAGGAGTATCTCCAATCCGCGTTCCAGGATCTCGATCGCGAGTTCCTGCACGGCGAATTGGTGGAGCGCACGATGCCCGATTACGCTCATGGGGTGACCCAAGGGAGCCTGAGCTACTACTTCGTGCGGCAGCGGCGGGAGCGGGGCCTGCCATTGTTTTTCCGCGACGGAAGTGCGGGTGCGGCTGGAGAGCGGCCGGTATGTGGTGCCCGACGTCGCGGTTTAACTCACCGACAGAGCCGAAGCAGCGGGTGCCCGAGATCAAGCCGCTGGCGGTCCTGGAGATCCTGTCGCCCGATGAGGCGATGGCCAAGATTCGCGGCAAGCTGCAGGAATATGTGACCTGGGGCGTGCCGCACGTTTGGCTGGTGGACCCGCACGCGAAATCGCTGTATGTCTGCGATGGAGCCGGGCTCCGGGAAACCACTTCCCTTCCCTTGCCCGAAGCCGGCTCACGATCACCGCGGCCGATATCTGGCCGGAATAACTAGCGCCCGCCGCAGTGTTTCGCCTTCTCGGCCTGTGCCTCGGGCATGAGACGGGTCAAGTTGCGAATGCGCGTCGAATCGGCCGGGTGGGTCGACATGAATTCGGCCGGGACGCGCGCCTTGGTGCATGCGCGACATGCGGTCCCAGAGTTGGGGGCTTCCTCCGGGATCGAAGCAGGCCCGAGCGGCCAGGATGAGGCCGAGTGGTCGGCTTCGTTCTCATGGTCACGGGAGAAAGGCAGGAGTACGCCGAACTGCGCGCCCAAGCCGAGGGCGGCCATGACGGCGCCTTGCTTGCCGCGATCCATCTCGCTGACGGCGACGCCGGCGGCAAGCGTGCCGATTTGCACGAGCTTTTGCTGCGCCATGCGCTCGGCACCATGCCGGGCGATGACGTGGCCGATCTCGTGGCCGAGCACGGCGGCCACCTGGCTCTCGTTTTCCACCACCTTGTACATGCCGGAGTAGAAGGCCACCTTGCCGCCGGGCAAGGCGAAGGCGTTCACCTCATCGGAGGCGAGCTGATTGAACTCCACTGATAATTGTGATCGTCGCTGACTTCGACGAGCTTGCGGCCGATGCCTTGAGGCGCTCGGCCTGCGGGCCGGTGGCGACCTGCTCCTGCGCCAGCATCTGGCGATATGACTGGTAGCCGAGAGCCATCTCCTGCTCCCGCTGATGTCGACGAGCTGGTGCGGCCGGTCAACGGAACCTCTGCTGATGAGAGAAATAGTAGTAGCCGAGATAGCCCAGAAACAGAAGGATGGGAGCAGCTTGATGCCGCCCCCGCTCCGGGGCTGATCGTCGTCCATAGGCCCCGGACCCATCTGGTTAGCGACCTCCGAACAAGCGGCCCGCGACGCCCTTGAGGATGTCGTCCACGGCCGAGCCGTCGCCATTCTGATCGAGCAGGCCGCCCAGCAGGCCCATGACGCCGCCAGAGCCCTGCTGCTGCATCACACCCCGAGAGATTCGAGGCGGACGACTGCTTGCTGAGCGCGCCCATGGCGAGCGTGGCGACGACGGGCAGCAACTGCTTCAGGAGGCCGGTGTCGAGGCCGGTTTGCGCGGCGGCGTTGGCGGCCACTTGGCGCGAGACGTCCTTGCTGCCGAGAATGTGGCCGAGGATGGAGTTGCCGTCGGCGACGGTGCCGGCGCCGGCCAGCGAAGAGGGATCGTCGAGGTACTGGCCGTGGTTGCCGCCGGTGAGGGCGCCGAGGAGACTCTCGAGGCCGCCTTCCTGCTGGACATTGTTCTGATGCCGCCGGTGAGCGCGGGGAGGAGCGCACCGATGGCGGATTGGGCTTGATCGGGGCTCAAGCCGAACTGGCCGGCCACCTGTTGGACGACGCCGCCACCCGCGGCGCCGAGAATGCTTTGAAGCAGTGGGTTCATTTGTTGATTACCTTCTTCCAGACGGAGATTCAAGAAGAGTATAACCCGGGCCAGTTGGTGGGCACCTGATGCTGTTATACTGGGGACAGGTTTGACGTCCAGCAGTCGGCTGCCAATCAGCCGGCTTTTTTTGTTGGCCGGCTCGGAGAAATTGACGGCCGCGGCGGCGGACAGCCTCGAACCTGATTCAGGCGACAAAGCGATAAAGAGTGAGGTAGAGGAGCCTTGAGCGGGATCTATCAAGCGATCGACGTGTTGAGCAAGGAGAAGGGCATCGACCGGCAGACCGTGCTGGAAGCGGTGAAGGACTCCATGATCATCGCGGCGCGGAAACATTACCGGACGAACGAGGACATGGAGGTCGATTTCGACCCGAAGTCCGGCGAGCCCACCATTTACGGCGTGCGCCGCGTGGTGGAGACGGTGACGGATCCGTTGCGGGAAATGAGCCTGGAAGAAGCGCGGCGGCACGACGCGGCCATCGAGGTGGACGGCGTGGTGCGCATGAAGAAGCCGAAGGCGGCGGCGGAGCTGGGGCGCATCGCGGCGCAGATGATGAAGCAGGTGCTGCTGCAGAAGGTGCGCGAGGCCGAGCGGGAGAACGTGTTATTCGGAGTTCGCCGACCGCATGGGCGAGTTGGTGAACTGCGTGGTGAAGCGGGTGGAGCCGACCGGCGACATCGTGGTGGACATGGCCAAGACCGAGGCCCGGCTGCCGAAGAAGGAGCAACGCGGCTGGAGAGCTTTTCGGTGGGCGAGCGCGCGCGCTGCGTGATCAAGACGGTGGAGAAGACCGGCAAGAACGCGGCGTGATCGTGTCGCGCGGCGACGCCATGCTGGTGCAGCGTTTGTTCGAGCAGGAAGTGCCGGAGATCTACGACAACACGGTGGTGGTGAAGGCTTGCGCGCGGGAAGCGGGCGAGCGCACGAAGATCGCCGTGTGGAGCCGGGACCGGGACGTGGATTCGGTGGGCGCGTGCGTGGGCATGAAGGCATGCGCGTGCAGTCGATCATCCGCGAACTGCGCGGCGAGAAGATCGACATCATCGAGTATTCCGACGATCCGTCGGTGTTCGCGCAACATGCGCTGTCGCCGGCGAAGATCAGCCGCGTGAATGTGCTCGATCCGAACGGCCGGCACATGGAAGTGATTGTCGATGACAGCCAGTTGTCGCTGGCGATCGGCAAGAAGGGCCAAAACGTCCGGCTGGCGGCGAAGCTGCTGGGATGGAAGATCGACATCAAGAGCGAAGAAGAAAAGCGGCGCGAGGCGCAGGGCGGCGGCGCGGCTCATGCATTGTCGGGCACGCCGATTTCTTCTTTGATGGAAAACGGTTTGTCCGAGGAGATCGTCGATCGCTTGGTGGCGGCCGGCGTGGGCTCGGTGGAGAAAGTGGGCGGGATGACGCCCGAGGGATTTGACGGCGATCGAAGGTGTGACGGAAGAGATGGTGGAGCAGATCGCCGGAGCGGTGAATGCGTTCTACGGGCAGGAGCCCGGTACGCTGGCGCCGGAAGAACCAGAAGGGGAAACGGCCGCCGTGGAAGAAGCGCCGGCCGGGGCCATTGAGGCGGAAAACGAATCTGCTACCATAAAGGACGCGGAATCGGCCAGTTTGACGGCACCCTGGCGAATGACGGAGACCCGACGGTTGGAAGAGGAGTAGTCTCGAAAGGCGGCGTGACCACGCTGCCGGCATTATGACTGGTATTCGAATCAACGAGCTGGCTCGTGAGTTGGAGGTCCCCTCGCGGGTCATCATCGAGATGCTCCGGAGATGGGTGTCGGCGATAAGAAGACGCACTCCAGCTCCCTCGAGCCCGAGTTGGTGGATAAGATCAAGGAGCGCCCTCGGCCTGCGCCGTCCGGGTGCCGCGCCGTCGTTACCGTTCGTGCCCGTCTCAACTCCGATGAAGCCGCCGATGTCCCGCCCCGCGCCGCCCCCCGCGGTGGTGGCCGCCCCGCCGTCCATTCCGCTTCCCCCGCCGAAGCCGGCCGAACCGCGCGCGGAAACGCCAGCGCCGCAGGCCGCAGCTCCGGCTCCGTCCGCCCCAGTTCCGGCTCCGGCCGTACCGGCCAGCCCGAACCGGAGAGTCCGAAACCCGCGCCCGTGGTGGCGCGCCCCGAGGTCCCCCTGGAACCTGCCAAAGTCGAAGCCGGCCGAACCGCGGTACCGGCGATTCCTGTGCACCGGTGCGAACTGCGCCGTTGCGGCCGCCATTGGCCTCGCAAGGAGGGGCGCCAGCCGCGCCGGCGACTCCGCCGGTCGCTCCGCCCGCTGCCCCGCACGCTGCCCCGCCCCGCTGCGGTGGTGGCTCCCACTCCGGCTGCGCCGCCGGCCGCAGTTGTACCGCCCGCTGCTCCGGCGCCCGCTCCGCCTCCGCCGGCCGCGCCAGTGGCCGCCGCGCCGACGCCCGGTGCCAAGGCGCCGGGAACGCCTGCTCCGCCTCTGCCGAGACCCACGCTGCCGCAACGGCCCGCCGCACCGGCCGCACAGGTCACCCGGCCGCAGGGCGGGGGTGCCGCTCCTGGAGCGCCGCGCCAGGCCAGATTTTGAGCCGTCCGGCGCCGTCCATTCCGCAGATTCCCAAACCGCCGTCGGCCGCGCCGGGCATTCCGGTACCGCCGCCGCCGCGTCCCACGCCTCCGTCGGCCGTCGTGGCCGGGGGCGGATCGGGCGCGCCGCAGATTCCGCGTCCGCCGGCCAAGGGCTTGGCGGGACAGCCGGCCGCCGCGGCCGGTGGTGCCGCCACGTCCGGATTTGGTGGCCCGCCTCCAAGGTCAACAACCGCAGCAGGGTCCGCCGCGTTCGGCCCCGGGAGCTCCCATCGCGCGTCCGCCGCAGCAGGCACGTGGTCCGCTGCCGGCCAACCGCTGCATCGTGGTCCGATTCGTCCGGGTCAACCGGGCATGCCGTCGCCGGGCCGTCCTGGTGGTCCGATGCCCGGCTCGCCGCAAGGACGCGGCCCGGGAGGACGGGACGGCGTCCGATGCATCCGACATCGCCGCTTCGGCCCGAACCGGCCGTGTTGCCGCCGTCCGACGCCCCCGGCGCGGGACGCCGCCACGCGTCGAAGCCCGGCGCGAAGAAGCCCGAGAAAACCGAAGAGGAGGGCCGTCTCCGCGAGTTCCGCCATCGCCGCGAAGAGCAGGTGCAGGCGCCGAACAAGGAGATCACCATCTCGGAAGGCATCACGGTCAAGGAATTGGCCGAGAAGCTGGGCCTGAAGGGTGCCATCGTGGTGAAGAAGCTCTTCGAGATGAAGATCTTCGCCACCATCAACCAGAGCCTGGAAGTGAAGGTGGCCGAGCAATTGGCCAAAGCCTTCGGTTCCGCCGCCACGCAGATGAGCTTCGAGGAAGAAGCCACCTGGGAAGTGGAAATGGCCGAGGAGACGCAGGATCTGCTAAAGCGGCCGCCGGTGGTGACCATCATGGGTCACGTCGACCACGGCAAGACGTCGCTGCTGGACAAGATTCGCGAAGCGAGTGTCGCCCTGCGCGAAGCGGGCGGCATTACGCAGCACATTGGCGCATATCAGGCCGAGAAGAACGGCGAGAAGATCACGTTCATCGATACGCCGGGCCACGAAGCGTTCACCCGCATGCGCGCCCGCGGCGCCAAGGTGACCGACATCGTGATCCTGGTGGTGGCCGCCGACGACGGCGTGATGCCACAGACGCTCGAGGCGATGACCACGCGCGCGCGGCGAAGGTGCCGATCATCGGTCGCCATCAACAAAATGGACAAGCCGGACGCCCAGCCGGACCGCATCAAGCAACAGCTCAACGAACGCGGGCTGCTGGCGGCCGATTGGGCGGCGAAGTGGAAATGCTACCGGTGTCGGCCAAGACCGGCGCGGCATCGACGGTTTGCTCGAGACGATTCTGCTGGTGGCCGAAATGGGTAACTTCCGGGCCAACCCGGTGCGCCCGGCCATCGGTAACGTGCTCGAAGCGCAGCTCGACCGCGGCCGTGGTCCGGTGGCGACGGTGCTGGTGCAGAACGGCACGCTGAAGGTAGGCGACTACTTCATCTGCGGCTCGGTGTTCGGGCGCGGTTCGCGCGCTGTACGACGAACTGGGCGGCCAGGTGCGTGAGGCGGAGCCTTCGAAGCCGGTAGAGGTGCTCGGCTTGGAATCGCTGCCCGAGGTGGGCGACACGTTCCAGGTGGTGACCGACACGGCGAAGGCGAAGCAGATTGTCGGCTTCCGTGAGGCGCAGGAGCGCGAAATCGAGATGGCGAAGAAGAAGCGCCTCTCGCTGGAAGCGTTCCACCGCCAGATGAAGGAAGGCGAGAGCAAAGAGCTCAACGTCATCATCAAGGCCGACGTGGGCGGTTCAGCGGAAGTGCTGGCCGACACGCTGCAGAAGCTGACCAACGACAAGATCACGGTGCGCGTAATCCACAAGGGCGTGGTGCGATTACGGAAACGGACGTGCTGCTGGCGACGGCTTCGGAAGCCATCATCGTCGGCTTCAACGTGCGGCCGCAGAAATCGGCCACGACGCTGGCGGAGAAAGAGCAGATCGATATCCGCCTGCACACCATCATCTACGAGCTCGTCGACGAGATGAAGAAGGCGATGGTGGGCATGCTCGAGCCGGTGCTGAAGGAAGTGATTCAGGGCCGCATCGACGTGCGGGAAGTGTTCCGCATCACGAAGGTGGGCACGGTGGCCGGCTGCTATGTGACCGAGGGCTTCATCACGCGCCAGAGCGAGGTCCGCGTACTGCGCGACAACGTGGTGGTGCACACGGGCAAGGTGGACGCGCTGAAGCGCTTCAAGAACGACGCCAGCGAAGTGAAGCAGGGCTTCGAGTGCGGCATCTCGCTGGTGAACTTCCAGGACATCAAGCAGGGCGACGTGCTGGAAGCGTTCATCACGGAAAAGGTCCAACAGACTTTCGCCTAGCAGACTCGACTGGCGAAAACGCAAAAAAGGCCCGCGCGCGAAGCGCGGGCCTTTTTCCGCCGCACTGGCCGCGGGCGAACTAGTTCTCGCCGTTCACCAGACGCTGAGATTGGCGGAGCCGGGCGTGGTATCGCCCCAGACGGCGCTGTCGCCCACCAGGACTTTGTCGCCCCAGACGGCGCTGAAGGCTTTATTCGTGGAGTCGCCCCAGACGGCGGAATCGCCCCACACGGCGCTGTCCCCCCACACGGCGCTGGTGCCAACCATGACGCGGTCGCCCCAAACCGCGCTGTCGCCCCACACGGCGCTATCGCCCCAGACAGCGCTGGTGGCTTTGACAAGATACACATTCTTTTTCTTGCGGTCGTAGCGGATGGTGGGAGAGGCGGCGGTTTTACCAGCGGCCAGGGTGTCGGTGTTGTTCAGCGCCGCCCAGGCGTCGAGGTAGCCGGCGCCGACCGTGAAGATGTCGTATTGGCTGGTGTACTGGATGCCGGTGAGAGGGTCGGTGGCGGTGGAGGAGGCCGGAAAGGTCTTCGTCGCCGTCTTCATCAGCCGGGCTTTCACCTGGTCAGGATTGAGGCCCGGGGTCTTCTGCAACAGGAGCGCGGCGCTCCCCGAAGCGATGGCCGTGGCCATGCTGGTGCCGGAGAAGCGGATGTAGTTGGGCGAGTTGCCTCCGCCGAGGAGGCTGAGCGCAGCGCCCAACAGGGTGTTGGGCAGCGAGTACTCGGAGACCCGCACGAGTGAGCCGTTGAACGTCTGACTGAGAAAACAGTTGAAGCTGAGATCGGAGACGAGCTTGTTGCCGGGCGCGACGAGATCGGGTTTGACGACGCGGTCGATGACGGTGGGCCCCTTGGAGCTGTAGCTGGCCACCCGGTCGTCGGCGCGCACGGCGGTCTCGAAGGTCTTCATGGCGCCGACGGTGAGGACGCGGGGATGATTGCCCGGCGAACTGATGGTGGCATAGCCGGAGGTGCCGGCGGAATTGTCACGGCCGTTGTTGCCGGCGGAGGCCACCACGAGGATGCCCGCGTTGACGGCGGCATCGATGGCGAGCCCAAGCGGATCCCTGGTGTAGCTCTCCCGCACGGAACGGCCGAGCGAGAGATTGATGATTCGGATGTTGTACTGCGCCTTGAGCTCGATGGCCTTGGTGATGGCGGCGATCACGGCGGAATCGGTGCCAGCGCCGTTGCCGTCGAGCACGCGGAGGTTGATGAGATTGGCCTTGGGCGCCATGCCGCGGTAGGTGTAGAGGAACGACGTGCCGGACGAGGCAGCACCGTTACCGGCCACGAGCCCGGCGACGTGGGTGCCGTGGCCGAAGGTGTCATCCGCCTTGGTTTCGCCAGCGACGAAGTTTGCGAATAGACGATGCGGGACTTGTTGGTGCCATCGACGGTCAGATCGGGGTGCGGGGAGATGCCGCTGTCGATGATGGCGACGCCGACGCCAGTGCCGTCCCAACCATAGGAGCGGGCAATATCGCCGCCGGCGGTGCTGATGGCCTGGTCGAAGAAGGCTTTCACTTCGCGGTCCGGCGTGATGTACTCGACGTTGGGGTCGAGCGCAAGTTCATCGAGGGCCTCCCAGGTGGCGCTGAAGGAGACGGCGTTGAGCACCGGCAATTCCTGGCGGGGGCGGAGCCCGGCGCGGCGGATGGCTTTCCCGGCGGCCACACCACCCTCGCGGTACTGAACGATGACGTTGACGGGCTGATTCGAATCCGCCCGAGCCATGCGGAGGGCGTCGAAGTCAGGCGCCAACTTGGCCGGGCGCTGAATCTGCGCCGACAGCGTGACGAACCCAGCCACGCCAGCAATCAACAATCGAAGGAGCATGCCCAACAGAAAGCAACTCAGCCGCCACGGGCAAGTGCTTGATTCGACTCGAGGGGTCGACCTGGGGAGCCGACAGCTTGGCCGCGCGAAGTGGTCAAAATGTCCGCTCTTCGGGATGCAGCTGATCGTGGTCTTCGAGCGATTCCAGATGGGTGAGCACCTCGAGCGGGAAGCCCGCGCTCTCGATCAAGCGGTTCTCGAAGCGAGTGGCTTGGCGGTGGGCTTCGCCGATGGGGAGCGCGGAGGGAAACAGGAGGTGGACGCTCATGATGGTCCGCTGGCCGTATCGCGGAAGCGCAACCGGTGGGCGGAGGCTCCGGTTTCTCGAGCGACGCGGGTGACGAGGGCATGCATTTCGGGAGCACGATTCGATCGGGCAGGTCCATGAGCCCGCGCACTGCCTGGCGGACGAGTTGGCCGCCCGACCACAGAATGTTCAGCGCGACGGCGATGGCGATGAGGGGGTCGAACGGCAGCCAGCCGGTGAACAGGACGAGCGCCAGCCCAGCCACCACGCCAAAGCTGGTCCAGCTATCGGTGAGCACGTGCTGGCCATTGGCCACCAGAATGAGCGAGTTGCGCTGGCGGCCGGTGCGCACCAAGTAGAGGCCGAGCACGAGATTGATGGCGGCGGCGGCCAGCGTGATGAGCGTGCCGAGGCCGAGCCGCTCGAGGGTGAGGCCATGCAGCCATTTGTCCACGGCCGCGAAGATGATGAGGAAGGCGGCCAGGATGATCATGCCGCCTTCGAAACCGGCGGAGAAGAACGTGATGCGCTCGTAGCCGTAGGGCGATTGCTCCGTGGCCGGGCGCTCGCTCAGGCTGAGCGCATAAGCGGCAAAGGCGACGGCGGCGACGTGAATGATGCTCTCGGCCGCGTCGGAAGAATCGCCGTGGAGCCGGTGAGCAGATAGGCGGCGAACTTGCCAGCCAACATGAACACGCCCGTCACCAGCGACAGGCGCATGGCGAACCGGCGGTCGTGGACGGCGGCGGCAGAAGAGTCCTGCATCAGTCTCTCTTCATCGTAGCGCCGCCCTCCGGCTCCGCTTTACGTGATGGACATGAACAGCCCACGCCACGCCAGATGACGTAGGCCAGAGGGATCATTTCGACGATCTGGACAAAGC
Organism: Ottelia alismoides; assembly: GCA_037367405.1. Classification (NCBI taxonomy): domain Eukaryota; kingdom Viridiplantae; phylum Streptophyta; class Magnoliopsida; order Alismatales; family Hydrocharitaceae; genus Ottelia; species Ottelia alismoides. Next base: position 79,939 of record JAZKJV010007642.1, read on the forward strand.
GCACGAAATTGCGGTTCATGAACTCGAAGCGCAGAAAGAGGGCGCAGACGAGCCCCAGGTAGACGAGGGTGGGGTTGAGCCCGCCATCCCAGGTGAGCATGTGCAGGCCGATCATCAGGTGAAAGACGAGCGGCACGTTGGAATCGAGACGGCCAGTGTAGCGAAAGACGAGCAGCCAGAAGGCGGCGGCCACAATCGCAATGGTACCGACGATGAACATGGTCCTCTGGTAGGACTGATCGGCAGATTCGTTCAGAAAGACCAGAGCAGACTGACGAATA